>PVKB01008614.1:0-14743 GCA_004027205.1 Ctenodactylus gundi | reverse complement strand
GGACACCACCTATGTTGCCTTCTTTTTCCTTTGGCCTATGTAACTTACTGGGAGGCTCACTTGATAAGGATTACTCTTGCTACACTACTGTTGATAATTATTCAACTGGTTATGGGTGTCATGCTCCCTGCCTGTGAGCCCGACTTCTTCACACCCAGTTTTACCTTTGCCTAGGAACTTCTGCGTCAATCCTTGTTCGCGACATCTCCATGGTTGACCACTCTTACTTCTACCCTGGCCAGACCACTGATATTACATTTGATTTTTTTAACATTGGGCCCATGCCTGATTGACAAGTTTCTCTCTTTTGTCAGAGTTTGCCTTGACTCCATCCAGGTACAACAGGTGTCCACCTATGTCACTCTTTGCACCCGTGACCCTACCTACAAATGCTTACAAGTTCCTTAAAGCCCCTCCATCAATCTGCGTACTTCACATGTCTGTTTATCTGGCGGCAGGGATGACAGCCAATGACGGGTAAGATCCTCGGAGCTAGGACAACCTAAGACAGGCGCATCCTGGGGAGGATATCCCTGGCCTGGGGACAACAATGTCATGGCACGCACCTTAGCTCCCGGCCTAATGATAGATAGGATCACAAACTGGGCTGAGGCCAAAGGTCTCAGAGGCTTTTCTAAACAAAAGAGGGGGACCCTGTGGGGTGACATCTAAGATGTCACCTGCTGGAATTCCCTGGGATGGTCACCTCCAGGGATTACCAAGGAGGATGATTGGGCCACGCTGTTTCTGCCCTCATGGACCGCACATGATCCCAATACTACTGCTGCGAGGGCTCGGTGCCTACCTGCATGGACATCCGCTGATTGGCTTGACGCCCGCTTACGTGGACACCACGTCAAATCAGCTGCTCTCCCTTCCTTGCCACGTTCTCCCTCTACACTATATAAGCTTCTGTACTTCCTTAATGAAGTGAGTTCCTGCTTTGACACCTCCCGGCTGGTTCCGGTACTCTTGGGACGAGGGGCCCAGTCACGCGCTCACCTCTCCTCTCCCCCGGCCCATGTGTGGTGGCAAAACCCCCACATAGCCAGAAAGCTGACACCAAGCCTCAACCTAGTCCTTAACCTAAGTGTAGCTCTATCCCAACAACTACTTCTCGCCACATGGCATTTTCTAACACAAGGCCTAGGTCAAACCCAAGCCCAAGACTTCACTGTAAGCATAAACCGAATGCTAACACTGACCCTAGTACTATCACTGTCCATAACGCTGACCCTAGCCATCACCCTAAACTTAGCCCTAAACCAATGCCCAACGCTAACCCTAGCCCCAGCCACAACATTAAGCCTAACCCTCTCCCCACCCCTTGCAATAAACCTTGCTATAATCCTTACACTAATGCTAACCCCAGTCCTAACACTCATCCTACCCCTGGGGGTTTAACTCACCATTTCGTAGCAGCTCACGACACCGACTTCCCATCTCCTCCATCAGAACAGGACGCCAGAGTGATGTCTCCACCAGTGTGCCTAGAACAACTTCAACCTCCTTGTCCTCTCCAATAAAAAAAAAAGACCAATTTGATTTGTTTGATTTGAGATCCAGTGGGTGGGCAGCACTCAAGTCACCAAAAAGTAAATAAATTATAAGTTGCATAAATACATATTGCTCCAAGTATTTCCTAAAATTTGATAGTAATACAAAACATGACAAGAGATCATATAAATTCATTTGATTAATTACATTTTTCAGTAGTAACTTGGTGAGCATCTTCCTTGATATTATATTTTTCACATATTACTATTTCACACAACATAATTGCTTTCACTCTGAGAAAGTAAAGAAGATAGCTTTGCCTTTGTAAAAAAAATAAAAGCTCATATGTACATTTAGTTAAAATTGAGAAGATAAGGCTTTTGAATTTTTTTAAGTAGTTAACAAAATTATACCTAGATACTGAATTAATTGAAACAGGAAAAATTTTTAAGTAGGTAAGTTCATTTCTCTGGTAAATAATACTAAAAGTTTAATTTTTAATAGTACACATTTAAAATTGATAGCAATATTAAAACAGGTGATATAAATTCATTTGAATAATCATTTTCAAGTAGTAACTTGATAAGTATGCTACATGTTATTATATGTATATTTGTCATGTTTTACTATTTTATACAACATTGAAACAGAGAGTATTGTCCACAATTAATTCCAATTTAAGTATCTATTTTTTCCATTTGATATTGAATTCCTTATCCATGGCACAACCTGTATAACAAGAAAACAATCATGCTCTTATAAATTGGTATTCTGCAAAATGTATTCTTTTTATTTTGGACACATGCATACTTTAGAACATAGAATGTCCTCAGAGACTGTGTAGACAGAAACAACATCCAGATCCAGTTAGTGGCCCTCACTGAGTGCACACTAGGATGCAGAGACAAACAATCTTCAGTTTACACATATGCAAACGCTGATACTCAGTCACTCGTTATGAGCTCTATTTGCTGAAAAAATCCAAATAAATGGAACGAGAATAAAATAATATGTATCCAGTGGTCACAATTGCTACCTCTTAAAGAACATTCAATATGGACTATGTTCTACAGAAAGCTCTTAAAACAAACATCTTGATTTTGTTACCTTACAGGTGTGCAGGTACACAAACTGAAGCTTGAATCTAGAAACCATTAGAAACCATTACGTCAGACTGAGGAATACTCAGAAATTTAAATATAACATGATAATCTCTAATAGAAGAAATGTAGAATACAACTAACTAACACAGTCCATGGGCAAGATGTGGGGAATAAGGAATGAGGAAGGAAGTGGGGAAATCAAAGGGCAGAGGGGAAGTTATTGTGAGATGGATGCCATATGTACATGCACAAAATTCTCAAGCTTATTCATTATATATGTATCACACGCATACATGCACACACACAAACACACACACATTAATTGGGAAAAATAAACACTGAAACTTAGTGATGTCAATTGCCTTGGTCAAGGTCATGTGCCAAATTCTGATGCAATATAATATATAAGGACTCTAAAATCTCAGGTGAAACACAATTTTCAAAGTGAAAGAACTGAAAACTATTAGTCACATAATCATTCATGTTGCTTTTGTTCATGTGGTCTCCTATAAGAACTAATTTCAAACCAAAAAAGGCAGAATTTTCTCATTTATGTTATGTGTAATAACATACACAGAACACAAATATTTTACCCTTTTCAAAGTATACAGGTCAGTAACACTATGGATGCTTTTCTGCAAATGTAAGTGCATGTGCAAACATCATCATTGTATACTTCTAGAATTATATCATCACACCAAATCCAAATCTTTGTCTACTATGCAATTTCCTTTTTCTTGCTTATTCAAGTAGTGATCAGTCTATCTTTTCTTTATAAAATTCATTATTTCCAAAAGTCTTTGACACTGAATACTACAGTATTTGAAATCAGAATTTAAAAAAAAACTTTTACAAAATGAGAAAAATCCATGTGCTTAGTATTTTCAGAAAGGTGACACTATCAAAACTGCTATACAGAATCAACAAAATTCCAATAAAAGAGCAAAAGCAATTCTTCAAAGAATGCTACGCTGCAATCCTAAAATTTACATAAATCAAATGAGACCAAGAACAGCCAAAGCAGTTCTAAGCAATGATTCAAAGCTAGGAGCATTACAATTATATCCATCAAATGTTATTACCAAGCAACTGTGATCAAAACCAAATGATCTTGGAACCAATACACAAAGGTGGACAAACGGAAAAAAAATTCAAACTCATAACCAACCACAAAGTTGACTCAGCCACCTGATCTCTGAAAAATAAGTTTTTGTTTATAATATCCTTTAAGAAACATAGCCAGTTTCACAAACAGTTCTCAAAAAACTTATCCACATGCAGAAGAATGAATTTAGAGCCAGCATTCATCCAAGGAAATCCCAAAGGCCCAGGAACTGGCATGTCTTTCCTACTCAACATACATATCTAAGTGAAAGTCTGCAGTGTGGTGGTGACCATACCCCATAAGTAAATACAGTGATTCTATTCTAAGTAAGAAGGTAAATGTAATTGTAATATTACAGACAAAAGAATTGAGCCTCAAAAAGGTGATATATTTGTAGAATCCCCTAGGTAGAATGCAGCAACAGTTGAGTTTAATCTCATATCTGATTCACAAACTGAGATGGGCTTTGTTGTTTTTGAACCAGGTTCTTGTGTTGTAGCCCAGTTGCCCTTGAACTCTCAGAAATCCTGGTGCCTTGACACAGCCTTCCAAATGATGGAATGACAAGTGTATGCCACTACACTCAGCCCCCAACTCTTTAGAGTCCAGTCACCATGTCACCATCTTGTCAAGATGCAGAAAAGATATTATAACAAACATAAAGTATGGGCCAGACTGAGGGGACCATTGATACAAGAGACCAAATGGAACAAGGCCAATGACTCCCAGCTACGCCACATCCTCTCTCTAGTCCCATTTTCTGGATCTAAGTGGGATTTTGACACAGTCATCCGTCTGCTACAAGGGCTAGAAAGGACTTCACACGCAGCTAATGCCAAGCCAATTTTATTGTTTTTGCTCGTTTGTTGGTTGGTTGGTTTTTGAGAAAGGGTCTAAGTCATGAATTTCCCAGGATTCACCCATAGGGGAAGGAGGTTGAGGTAGAGGTGAGAGGTTTGCCCAGAGGGCTGGGTATGCATGACATGTGCCTGTGAGGTCTCCCTGGCTGCATATGCTCAATATAGAACTCTGGGGACTCTGGCTTTCTGCTGTGGCTTGGATATGAAATGACCCTGAAAGCCTCATGCATTGTTGTGGTTTATCTATGAAACCATGTGATATGACAAAGCAGGGCCTGTTCAGAGAAGTGAACTATAGGCACGGAATAGGTTCTGGGCCTGGGGCACATCACGAAGTGTGTGACCTGGACGAGGTAGATCACTGATAGAGAGGCTACATCTAGAATAAGGTGGCAACACATGAAGGCTTGACCTACTAGGGGCAAAACACAAAGGCCTGCCCAGAAAGGGCAGTACAGGTCCTGGAAGGGCATGCACTCATTCCAACCTTCTTCAATGACTTGGCTTCCACTGTGTGCACAGCTTCTTCTAGATAGAACTCGGTCCTGTGCTTCCAGCACTGCCAGGCACCCACATAAATGGGTTGTTTCAGACCTGCCAAAATTGACAGCTAGAATAAATCTTTCCTCCCAGAGGTTGTGGACCCTCTGTATTTGGTCCCAGCAACAGCAAAGTAACTAAGACTTTGGCCAATCAAAAGACATGGGTTTGAAAAATGTAACACAAACATTTGTAGTTTTAAAGTGACACACTTCATCCACAAAGAAGCAAAGACTGACAAAAAAGGATGGACATGAATAGTCAATGCCCCCGGAGCTTGAAAACAAACAGAGGGAGTCAACTGTACTACACTCCATTAATGTGTTCCTAGGCAAAGCAGATCTCAAATGAAAACAGGTCAGAAGAGACAAAGGCAGACACTAACTACTGTCAAAGCAATCCAACAGAAAGAGTTTACTATTATAAACATAGATGCATCCAGTGTTTTGTAGAACAGAAACTAACAGACATGGAAAGTCAAATGGACACGAATACAATCATAACAGGGTCTTCACATGACAAATGGAACAAATGGCCAAAGTTACTTTAAAAAAAAATCATGCAATACGACTAAACAAGTTGGTTTTGCCCCAGAGATTCAAAGATAGTTCAACATATGTGAATCCATAGCACCACATAAGAGCAACAAAAAAGCCTTTGACAGAATTTGACTTCCAGTCCTGATTTAAAAAAAAAAAAAAAACCACCCTAATGAGGGCCTGCAGTGCTTTTCTGGTGAGTGCAGTCTTGAATTTGATTCCTCAGCACCATATACACTGGGTGAGGGGGGTGCATGCTTTGAATCCCAGCAGTCAGGAAGCAGAGGCAAGAGGACTGCTCTGAGTCCAAGTCCATCCTGGGCTCCATAGTGAGTTCAGAATCAACGTGGGCTACAGAGCAAGACACTTTCTCAGAAAAAAGAAAAGAAAAATCTGATGAAAATTGATATACACCAAGATCTTACACCTCAGGATGATTAAAGCAGTTTATGGCAACGCTTTTACCAATATCATTCTAAATTGGAAAAACCTGAAAGCATGCCCTTTAAATCAGGAGCAAGACAAGAGTATCCAGTTTCACCAACCTTGTTCCACATAATGTTCAAAATCTTAGCTACAGCAGTCAGGAAGAGAATACGAACAGTACACATAGGAGAAAACTAATTTGAGTCATCTTTATTTGCAGATAACAATATTGTTTACACTGAAGTTCACAAAATTCCCTCAGGAGACTCTCAGAACTAATAAACTCAGGTAAGTGGCAGGAAAGAAAATCAACACACAAAAATTAATAGTGTTCCTGGACAGGAACCATGAAAACAGAGAAAGAAAGCAGAAACAATCCTATTCACAATGGTTTCAAAGAAAATTAAATACCTAAGGAAAGAACCTAACAGTAGGACCTATATAATGAAAACTGTAATACTTTGAAAGAAAAAATTCAAGGCGACATTAGAAAAAGGAAAAACATCCCATTCTTGAATAGGCACACCAGTGTTGTAAAAATTGCCAACTCAAAATACTGCCAACTCAATACAGTGCAACTCAAAATACGAGGGTCAGTTTGCACAGGAAAAAATATTAAAATATATTTATATGGGATCAAAAGAGACCAAGGAAAGCCAAAACAATCCTAAGGAACAAAACAAAAGCAGGAGGCACTATAATACATGAAGCTATGTACAAACGATGAACTTTAATAACCACGTGGTGTTGGCACAAAATAAGACAGGTAGAGCAATGAAACAGAACTGAAGACACAGAGACAACCACAGGCACTCGGCCACCTGATGTTTGACAAAGGTGCCAAAAAACATACGCTGGAAAAAAAAATTAGCCTCTTTAACAAATGCTGTTCGGAGTACCGGTCATCTGAATGCAGAATGCAACTAGACCCACATCTTTCACCGTATGCCAGTATCAAATCAAAATGGAAACAAGACTCAGAAATTAAAACAGAAACAATGAACCTTCCGCTTTGAAGAGACTGTCCTAGGCAAGAACTTTCTCAGCACAACATCTAATGATCTTGAGTTAACTCCAAGAACCCACAATTGGAATTACATCAAATTAAAAAGCTGCTGCACGGCAAATTAAACAGTGTAAAGAGAAACCCAGTGAAATGGGAAAATAACTGCCAATTACTTCTTGGACAGAGGACTATTATCTAAAATATACAAAAAAATTGAGAAAATTATATTTTCTAAAATAAAAGGTCTGGTTAAAAATGAGAAAATAAAATGAATAGACAGTCCTCAGAAAAAGTAGGAGCAGACAATACATTTGGGAGAAAATATTCAGCATCTCTAGCAACATGAAAGAAAATGCTAAACAAAGAAACACCCAAGTTGCATTTAACTCTAGTACCAACGGCTGATATGAGGAACTCAAAAAACAAATGCTGGCAAGACTGTGGAGAAAAGAACCCTCCTATGTTTTTGGTGAGACTATAAACTGGTACGACTGTAACAGAAAGCAGTATGGAGATTCCTTTAAAAACTGAAACGAGGTCTCCCATTTGAAATACCATTTCAGGGTATTTTCCCAAGAGTGAAAGCCATCAAACAACAGTGATACGTGCATAGCCATGTTAGTGGCAGCACAATTTGCTGCACAACAAAGCCTCTGAAGCACCTAATCTGTCCATCAACAGATGAATATGATGTGATATAACTGCACCTTAATGGAGTACTACTCTGCCATAAAGAAATGTAACTGAGTTCCTGGTAGGAATATGGAGGCCCTTGACACCACTGTGCTCAGGGATATGAATGAGACACAGGATAAATATCAGTGCTTCTTCAATATAAGTAAGAAAAAAAAAGTACCAGAGAAAAATGAAAGTGCTGGAAGAAAACATGAATTTTTAGGCAGGAAAAGGTAAGGTAGAGGGATGAAGAAGTTGGTAGAGAGAAGGGAAGCTGATCCAGATCTATTTTTTTCTACAGAAGTAACAACAAAAATCAATCTTGTACTTGAGACTACTCCAAATTTCTCTATTCTGGTTGCAGAAATATGTAAGCAGGAGCCATTATTACAGGACCTGTACTTTCCACAGAATACCTGGCATAGAATTTCTTCACATAGCCAGTAGCAGGGGCAATAACTTGTCTTAAGATGCTCCCCCAATACATCAACAACATCTGTAAGAAGTTTGTCATTTTTCTTGCTGTTACTCTGAGAGAGACTTTTAAGCCCTGCTGCTGCTCCTCCAGCTGATCACATTTATCCCAAACCCACCGCAAATAGTGGATGCTCTTCCAAAGCTTACCTGCCCTAGAACACAACATGCCCTGATAGAGATGCACCAGTTGGCAGAGCAGCAGCAGATGATCACAGACCCAGGTGGTAAGGAATGAACCAAGACCATACCAAATGTGAGGAAAGAAATGACACAAACTAGAGGTAACTTAAATGTAACAGAGCCTAATAAGAACAATATATCTGATCAGTTATGCAAAAAATGAATCCTTAAAAATGACAAATGACTGACAATCTCTTAGTGAAACTGAACAAATAATAAAGACAACTCTTCATATGATTAGAGAACAGAGAGGAAATGTTGTAACAAACCCCATCTAAATTTTAAAGAGTTTTAGGTAATATTTTGAAACCTCTTATTTTAATAAAGTGGAGAATTTAGAAGAGATGGCTAAATTTCTAGAGACATATGACCTGCCCACATTAAAACCAGATTCTGGAAAACACCTGGACAATTCTGTAACAATGAGATTAAAACAGTTAACAAAAATTCTGTCAATTACTAAAAGTTAAAGAACAAAGACCTATTACTAAAGTTAACCAGACCCTTCATGGAAACAACAACACTCCTTAAACTATTCATGAAACATAAAGAGAAAGGATGTTTCTAGAATTACAATGAGGCCACACTACTCTCTTACCAAATCCAGATACACACGTGGACATGTGCATACACACACAGAGAAATGACAGAACAGTATCTTTTCAATACACATTTAAATGCAATGCACCATGGAAAAATTGTTTTATTTTCAATGTTAACTACTGTTCAACATATGAAATTAACAAACTTACTACATCACAAACATAATTATACTCTCAGTAAGTGCAAACAAATACCTGTAATAAAATTAGAAATCCCTTTATGAGAACATCAAATCATCATACTTCATGTGGCAGGGGTGTTGTTAGGTGGTTAGAGTGCTTACCCGCCATTAGCTAAGGCCTGTTGTTCAATTCCCCATGAAGAACCACATAAAAATGGTGAGAATTGTACCTAGCCCCAGAACCCCAGCACTTGGAAAACCAAGGCAAAAGGATTGCCTTGAGCTCTGGGCCAGACTGGGCTACATACTGCATTTAGGACCACTGGAGTACCCAGACTCTCATCTCAAGCAAGCAAAAACATGTTCATAACTCAATATGGTAAGCACAACAATATTCCTAAAAAAGACAGCAGAACAGTTATCCAGGTGAATGAGGCCCCTAAAACCACAGACAGACATGAGCAGAAAATGAAGCTCCCACCACACATGTTACTCCATATATGGAAATGAGGAAAAACATAAAATTAAAAGCTATCAGAAGGCTAGATCACTCACAAACCAAAAGAATGACTGCAGTTGTTCAACAGGTTACTTTTACATGCCAGGAACACTTAGAATGCCATTACCTAGGCCCTGTAACACAATGATTAACAGCTCGAGCCACCGTGATCCCACAAAGTGATTCCTTAAAATTAAACAATAAAGGCATTTCATGAGCACTGTAAACTTTAAAAACTGATTTCTACTATGGCACATAGTAATACTTAAAAGAAACAGAAATATGGACAAAGAAGTCAATGTCTCTGAGACAAAGGGAAGAACAAGGCTTACTTGGAGAAAATATAGACTCAAGAGAAACTGACTGGGAGTCATATATAAATTTCAGTAGCTACATTTAATGCACTGTGTCACCTGTAATGAAATCACTGAGGATCAAAAACCAAGACTGTTGTACTCCTACTGTCTCTCCTGAAACATATCTTGCCTGCAAACACACACAGGCATGAAGTGCAAAAGTGAAAAGTACTGCTTCAAGCACTTAACCATGAAGCATTGCAGGGAACTTCCCCAGGGAGAAATGCAGAGCACTAAGAAAGGATCTCCTTTAGGGGAAAAAAAAAAAAAAGAAAGAAAGAAAGAAACCAAAGCCCCAGAAGCCAAGCAGCAGGTACACTGTAAGTGTGGGTCTGAAGCTGTGACATGGCCCTCAGTGACAGCCTGGAGCCCTGGGCTGGCTCCCAATGAGGGCTCCTGCCTTTGACATAACTGGAAAATACCGGATCTTCATCAAGGTAGAGACAGATCAGCTGTTTCCCTGAATTTGGAGTCTGAAACATAGCAGCTGTTTGGTCAGGAGACACCGAACACAAGCTCAACTAAAAACAGCTGCTAGGGCTAGGGGTTCACCACACCACCTGTTTGCACTTTTCCTTCTCTCAAGTTCTGCCCACCAAAAGCAAGCAGGAGTGGCTCTCCTTGGATCTGACCAGGGAGATTTCCAATCAGCCCTTGTCAGAAGAAACACCACGACCAGTGCAGGCCAGTACACGATAGGTCCTCAGGCAACAATCAAAAACGCAGCCACACTAAATGCCACTGTGCCCAGTTTTAACAACAAACACGACTTGACATAACAGACTCTAATCCCATCATAGTAGCGGACTGTGATACTACCCTATCAGAAACAGATAACGTGGGGCTGGAGGACTAGCCCAGCAGCCAGAGCGCGTTTGTCTAGTGAGGGCAAGGCCCTGCACTCCATTCCCAGTACCACATCCACCTGGCGTGGTGGTGCATTCCTGCTATCCCGCCACTCGGGAGGCTGAGGCCAGGCCAGCTTGGGATCCATCTTGAGTTCAGAACCGGCTTGGACTTCAGAGAAAGACGCTGTTTTTTAAACAAATACAAAACAAAACAACAACAACAAAAATACTACACAACTAGTAAAAGAATCCAAAAAAACATGCATCAGGAAATTAAACTATACTATGGAGGAAATGGACTTAACCAATAAATTGAGTGTTTTACGAAACTGCAACAGAATACTTTCTTTTGAGTACCCCGTATGTACTTAACCAAAACTGTCACAGGAGTTCATAAAGCAAATAGCAATAAAAAATGGCACAATAAAATAAAACATTAAAAATTAAAACCACAGAAAAATACTGTTATAAAGAAATCTGGGAATGAATCTGAAAAGAAAAAGACCTCCTTGGGAGATTCTGCAGCCAAGCAGCCCCACCCCCGAAGAGCACTTAAGGCTCAACAGGAATTTGCATTCTTAATGTATGCCAGTTAGAGCTGGTGAATTCAAAGCTGGAGTCTACCAGACTTTTAGGAAGGAACAAATGCCAATGTTTTCCACATTAACATTGAACAAAGGTAAGACATGATCCAAACCAAACTATAAATTCAATATTACTCTGACAAAACCACACAAGGATATAGGAAAAAAACAAATTCTTCAGAACAATATGTACATCACCACAGACGCAGACACCTGCAAATAACATCTGCATTCACCAAACTCAGCGTCACATTCTGAAAATCTACATTAGGATCAAATTGTTTTTATTTCGTGGATGTCAAGGTAGTTCAACATTGACTAATGTTGGCAAAACTGGGTAGCCAAATTAGTGGGACACAGCAAATACAGTTCTGAAAAAGTTGATACCTGTGAGTGCGTCTGCTACAAAACACACAGTTCAAAATAAATCATCTAAAGATGCATCTCTCAGTTCTCCAAAACAAAGAACAAACCAAACCATAGCCGATGGGCCCTGAGAGGAGTAAAAGAAAGGAATAATGATCACAGTGGCTGCACCTAGGGGTAGGGTCCTCTCTCCCAGAGATGTGCAGCCAAATGTCCTTGAAGTGGGGAACCTAACTCCAGAGAAAACCTGCATCAGAGTCAGGGATCCAAGTAACGTGAAATTACCGAGGGCCAGGGATGTGACGGGGTCAGGAATGGCAGGACTTCAGGGCAGCATCGGGGCAGTGGGACTAGGGGCCTGTGGGGTCATAGCGGGCCCACACTCACCCGGCCTTGGGTGTAAGGCCTTTGCCAGGTTACACTCCGGCTCCTTTCCTCCACCCTGGCTCTGCAAGACAGGCAGAGTCCCCCAGGCCATTGCTGGGGCTCCCAGCAGCAGTCAGGCCGCTTCAGGGGCGATAAGCAGCAGTCCAAGCTCAGGCAGCTCGGTGATGCTCAGCCACAGGTGGCCCAGCACCATCTAGTGACGCAGCACGACGCAGCACAAAGCTGCCACCACTGTACCACTAGCACCAGGCCCCTGCCTGCCACCCCTAAAAGAGGCTGCCAGGGCCCAGGCCAGACCTCGCACGCTCCACCTCCTCGCGAGATTCTACAGCCAAGCAGCCCCACCCGAAAAGAGCAATTGAGCCTCAACAGGAATTTGCATTCTTAATGTCTGCCAGCTGAGACCAGGTGAATTCAAAGCTGGAGTCTACCAGGCTTTAGAAAGGAAGAAATGCCATGTCTTCCATAGATGTGGATGTCAAGGTTGTTCAATATATGTAGGAATGCATGTAATATATTATGGAAATAAAGATAAAAGTTACAGAAATATGCAACAGATGCTAAAAAATACCTTTTAATTATAACCAACACCTTCCTAATATCCTTTCACCATAACCAAAACCCCTTCAAGATGTAAACCCTATGGAAAAAGGTAAGGATGTTACCTCAAAACAGTACAAGTGCATGTTATAAATTTCACTCAGCATTAAATGGGAGTAACCAGAACAATTATTTGTAAAGTCTGGATGAGACGATGGTGTCTACTCTCACCATTACTGATCAATATACTACTTAAATTATAGCCTGAGCAATTAGGCAAATCAAAGCCAAGAAACTTCGGGAAATAACAATAAAATTATCTACAGTCACTAATGCTAACATATATTTACACAGAAAATCAAAAGAAAAATCTGCCTTCAGACTTACTTCTCATAAACAAATTATGCCATGTGGTAGACTACAAAAGCAATACAGAAATTCACATGTAGTTTTCTGTTTGAGATAGGGTCTTGCTCTGAAGAGCAGGCTGGCCCTGAATTCACTATAAGCCCCAGGCTGGCTTCAAACTCACAACAATCCTCCTGCCTCAGCCTGCCCCATGCTAGGGTCACAGGCATGTGCCACCACACCCAGTTTCACCTAAGGTCTTCTGCAATAATAACTGAGAAAATTATGAAAACCATTTTATTTAGAATGCTCTAAACATTAAATATAAAAAAAATTAACTAAACTAAGAAAACATGAGACCTCTCAACAAAAATCTCAGAAGTTTGAAAAAGAAATGAAAGAAGATTTCTGGAAATCAAAGACAAACTAAAACGTGAATATCGAATCTGAAGCTGAGGAGAGTAGGACACCTTGTAGATGAGGTTGAGCTGCGGGATCCTGGGCTGGGTGATGTTCTCAAAACAGCACACCACCACAAGTGCTTAGGACCCTAACCCTATTCCTCACACTAACCCTATGAAACAAACCAACTTTATTTTATCAAAATTTTAAAAATCATACAATTTCATATAAATCACACAAACCTCTGAGTATCCAAATCAATTGTGACCAAAACAGCAATATTCGAGGTGTCCTGATACTTGATGTTAACTATATTATATTCTAAGACACCATCATAGATTTGGAATAAAATCAAACACAGAGGACAAAGAAAGAGATAGCAGAACTCCAAAATACACACAGATACTGCCACCAGATCCTCAGACGATATAACAAAATGTATATTTCTGGAGAAAAAACAGGCTACCTACCATAGGGTGCTGGCAAAAGTGGACATGGATCTAAAGAAAAATAAAATCTGTTCTTACCTTCTACTAATAAATATCAACACAAAATGGGTCACAGACTGTTATGGTTTGGATCTAGGGTTTCAAACCATTTGCAACTCCTTGGGAGGTTTCTCTTGAAATGTAGGAACCTTCTTTTGTTCCTCTGCATTTCTGGCAGAAGACTGCCATGAATTTCACAGCTGAGAGGAAAAAATCTCTAGGCTGCTCCAGGAGGACAAATGATTGATTACTATAAATTTAACATAATTAAATCAAATGTCTGCATACAGGAGCTGGAAACATATATCTCACACAGATCACTTTCAAGACCTGCTACAACTGCTCCCCTAAGCAGGAGTCCTCATTTTCCCCCTGGGTATAAAAGGCTGTAAAAACCTAATAGTTGTTCCATCCTATACATGACATGGTCCCACAAGTCTGCCTGAGTGTGTTGCACACAGGAGAAGCACCACATTTTGGAGGAAGATTTAAGAATCCTTTATGAGCCCCTGACTGTGAACGGGCTACTGCCCCCAAAGAAGTCTCAGTCCCGCAGCAGGGATGGGGTGAGGCTTATAAGAGGAAAACCACAGTAATGGGAAGGATTACAAGAAGAAAAGGGAAGGGGACATTTCCAATAGCAGCCTTTGGCAGGCTGTCAGCAGCAGAGAATGAGTCACTGCATCTAGCTACACAGGAAAGGTGACAGGGCAAAGAGAACACCAGGAAAATCTAAAACGGAGGAGCTCTTGCCACTACAAGTGGATTATTCATTGAGCACACTGATTCAGCC
>PVKB01008613.1:0-14763 GCA_004027205.1 Ctenodactylus gundi | reverse complement strand
GGGGGGGAGCAAACAAAAACAAAAGACTTGGCACCGAGGGGCGGCCACTCTCACTGGCAACAGTTGGGGCTGGGTAGAGGCGGCTCCCCCTGGACCAGGAGCAATGCTTACCGGGTTTTCCAGAACCTTGCAGACCCTCTTCACTCACCTATCTTGCCTGGCCCATCCCAGGGAACCCCAAACAAGCCGTCCTTGCCCAGCCTTCTGCAAGTGCCAGTAGCCCTCCCTCCTGAGCACACAAACACAGTGTCTAGACAAGGGCCTGTGAGGATGGAGCCACTCTCCACCAATGGCAGCACTAGAGCCCCAGTCCTGGCTTAGAGACACACAAGCCTCCAGCTCCTCGGGAGTCTTTCTGGGAGGCTCTGGGGTCTCGGGGAAGGGGGCTGGACCCTTAACCTAGAGTCAGGCCCCAAAGCATCTTCCAAGCTGAGACCACTGCACAGCCTGCCGGGCTCCTGCAGTGATGTCAGGATCTAACAAACCCATTCTGTCTTGAGGATGACTCACGTTTCCTCAGCCTAAGAAGTCATTGAACTGCAAACAATGCTGCCTAGTCCCAGCCTGCTGCTCTCACAGTCATGTGCCTCTGCGCTCCCTGAAAGGCTGGGCCCAGCTGCAGGGGTTTTCCGGGTCAGAAAAAAAAAAGACCCAGTAGCTTTCTCTGTGCCTTGCCAGGGTACTTCTTACTCCACTCTCAGCCCTGCACCACAGGAAACTGGCCGGGGCAAACCTGGGCACCTCCCTGCCCACTCCCAGGCCTCAGGGCCCTCCTCTGAGACAGGCAGGTGTCCAGGCCACCTCCAGCCCCAGGGCTGCCAGTGGGGACCGTCCAGAGACTGACTAACTCACATAACCCAGGCTCAAATTCTAAACACCTTTGATAGCCTCCTCACTACCCCTGTCCCACAACAAAGCCAAGTACAGTGCCCAGAAAACCACAGACCTGAACCTTTTTTCTTTTCTTTCTTTTTTCTTTTTCTTTTTCTTTTTTTTTTCTTTTGAGGAAGTGTCCCAAACTGGCCTTGAATGCTTGGCAATCCTGCCTTAGTCTCCCAAGTACTGGGATTACAGGCATGTGCTATCACACCCAGGAAAATTTATGTGGTACTGGGGAATTGAACACAGGGCCTTGTGCATGCTAGGCAAGCACTTTAACCACTGAGCTGCACCCCTAACCCACAGGCCTGCACCATAAACCACCCCTCCTACCCCACTGCAGACCATCTGAGGGTCAGTGAGGACTATGGCCAACTGACTCCCACTGCCACTTCTCTTTTGGAGAAGGCCATAGTGGTTCTGCCACAGCCACTGCCAGAGGCCAGAAAGGTAAACTGGAGCCACCCCAGTGCCCTTGCCAGACTCACCACAAGAGGCCAGGGCACCATGTACAACTTCACGTGCAGCTGCAACAGGTAGATGGTGAAGAGGACGATTGTCACGAGCCAGAGGAAAACAGCAACGAACATCACCCAGCCATAGGCCGGGTACAGGTGGAACCGGGTGTCAGCAATCAGGGCCCATACCAGCAGCCCTAGGACCTGGAGGGACAAGATAGGGCCATAGTCTCCCAGACCCCAAAATTCAGGCTGGAGGCCACAGCCTAGGCCCCTAGGCCTCAGCCTCGTTTCTCAGTCATGTTACTGATCTGGCTCTGCCGGGGACCCCCATGCTGGGGCCCCTGTCTGGTCTCTTCCTTCTCAGTCTCCACTTTACTATGTGACACTGTGCATCTCTTAGGAGAAACGATACGTCCTCCACAACACCTTCCCTCTCCGGCAGTCTGGGGTCCAGGCCCCTTTTCTGCGCTCACATGGTTCTGAGACACCATGATAGTATTTCCCCAGACGGAAACTCCAGAGGGCAACACTATGGCTGTCTCCTTATACCAGAGCAGTACTTGGGCACTGCCAGCAGCCCAGTAAAAGCTGCTGAAGGGAAGATCAAGTCACCAGCATGTCCTTGAGAGAGCCAGTCAACACTGTCCCAGAGATAAGAGGGGCCTGTGTCTTCCTCCCAGGTGATGCCACAACACCCGGCTTCTTCTGGGTGACCTCTGCCTAATGCTGCACCAAACCCTCCCTCCCTCACCTCTCCCAACTGCCTTTTCTGCACCTTAGCACCCCATCCTGCAGGGAAAACTGTACCTGTGTGGCAGGTGAGCCCCAATATCCCAAGAGACTGTGTGTATAGCAGCTAACAGCACAGACTCCAAAGTCAACACCTGTCTTAGGCCGCCTCTCCTTAGCACCTGTGTGACCTTGGGCAAGCTTGCAACCTCTCTGCATTTTCATGATCTCACTTGTAAAATAAATGTGATGACTAGCCTGGTGGCCCAGTGGAGGGCCTGCTCCAGGGCAGGGCCCAGAGCTCAGGGGAACCCAGAAATAGTCCCTTTCTTCACAAGGCTATTTTCTGGAATCCCTGGCTACTGAGAGGACAGGAGTCCACTCGGGTTCTGGAGAAAAGCTCCCCTGGTGATCAAGACACCTCAAGCTCCTCTGGCGATGTCCCTCTTCTCATCCAGATGGCAGGTAGGCATGTGGCACCAGCCCAAGGTAGAGCCAACCACCAGACCACAGAGGAGTGTCCTAGAAGCAAGGCCCACCTCGGGCCATTGGTCTTCACAGACAAGTCCCTGGGCTGCTCATACTAGCTGAGGCGCAACACAAGCCCCACACCATAAACCCAAAGGACAGTGCTTACATCAAGATTTGTGCCTCAGAGCACAGGCAGAGCTCAGATGCCAGCCAGGTATCCCATGAAGGACCAGATGGGGACTTTCTGCATGGAAACCATGACCAACGGGGTTGAGGCAGGAATGGCTGGCAGCCAGGCTGCCCAGGAGTCTAACAGCCCTCTGACAATCTTCCTTCCTCCTCCATGGAGAAAGCCCAATCCACTGGGGAAGTGAAGGGTGGAACCCTGGCCTTGGAAGTCAAAGGCCGGGCTTCCAATGCTGTGTACTGTGCAAGCTGACTCCATCTGAAAACCTTGGGTGACATGTGCCTGCCTACCAGAACTCAGAGCCTGGGACATAGCACAGTGACATGCTAAATGAGCACATGCTTAGAACCCATCCTCCCACATCCTTATGTGGGGAACAGGTCAGAACCTGGCCCCACACACGTATAGGGTACTGAAAGACTGTTCCTGACCTTGCCCTCACAACCACCTAAGGACCAGCCTGAGCCCAAGGGGTGACGCCCAGGGCAGGTGTGTCTCCAGGGCTGCTTCTGCTCTACCATGCTGGCTGCATCCCAGGGACCTTGCCCCATACACCGTGCCTGTCTCTGACTTCCCCAAGCTGGCCCGGTGCGGCCCATTACAGTTGTGCAGTGGGACTAAACAGTCGGCCTTTCCTGAGCTGCATGACACACCCAGCAGCTGGCAGAGCCTCATTTGTGAGGACCAGGGCAGAGCGGCTCAGAAAACGCCCTGTCGCCATCATCTCTAGGTCACCTTGCCTGAGACAAACACGTCAAGAGGGCCAGGAACCCCAGAGCGGGGTGAGGTCACTCTCTGAGGAAAGCAAATAAATGCTCTGGCAACTGCACGCTCGGGCCATTCTGCAGGAGAAGACCAGGTCTGCCAAGACAAAGCAGCCGGCTCTGTCTCAAGCAAGTCCACAGCCCACTGCCACGCGCTACCAGCTCCGACAACCTGCCAGGAAGTTAGAAAATGCAGGGAGCTGAAAAATCATGACTGCCCCATGTTCACAGCCACCTGCCAGCCCTCTGTGACGGGACTCAGAGCTTCACCCCATGAGCCTCCTGATGCCAACGGCCAGCCCGGGAGCGGGGCTTGCTCCCTCCTGGGGTTCTGTCACACCAGTCTGTGTGGGGGGGTGGGGGGCACTGGGATTGAACCCACATCCTTTATACTGGACTGTATAATGGACTTCAGCCATTTATTTTTATTTTTTACTATTATTTTGAAACAGAGTCTCACTAAGTTCCCCAGGCCAGGCCTGAACTTGCAATTCTCCTGCCTCAGCCTCCCGGAGTGCTGGAACTACAGTTTCGTGCCATTCTACCCAGCCAAGTCTATACCTTTGGCGACCACCTCCGCTCCCACTTTCCAAACAGGAACCCAGAAGACATGCCTGTGGGCACTGGGAACCTTGATACTGCAAGCTATTATGTAATGCATAAAAAACAAGGGCGCTTGAGCTGGCTCCGAGGGCAGGGCTGGGTGGGAAGGCAGGCTCCCCTGTCCTAGCCCTGCCCTGCTCCGCGCCTGCCCCACCCTGGCTACCAGATCAGCAAAGGCAGCCTGCAGAGATGAAGCAGCGGTGAGCAATGGGAGTTTCTAGTGCCAGTGCAGTCTGGCTCCACACTCAGGGAGCTGCCTCACCTTCTGCTCTAGAACAAGGGAGGTCCATTCCTCCATCAGAACCAGACAGACTGGTTTCTCCTGGCCTCTGAGCCCAGGAGAGGACTCTGGGGAGACCTAATCAGGGACAGGGCACCTTCTCATCTGTTCTGCTGCCCTTCAGCTGGCCTGGGGGCCCTCACTAGAAGCAGGACCCCTGGGACTCCACCACTAGCCAGGGCCCACAGAGTCCCCTTCAGCTGAGGACCCCCACTCCAAGTCGGAGGACTTGTCTGACTGTAGAGTTCATACCACTGTTCAGAGCAAGGTGTTAGGTAGCTGGGGGGAGAAGGTGAGACAGGAGACCCTCGCCAGGTCCTCCCCCACCCAGAACAGGACACCTTCCCACCGACCCCACCCCCCACACACCCCAAGTGTGCCCCTCTTCTGCAGGGGCCACCTCACAAGTGTCTGCTGTGCCCTGAACAAGGACAGTGCCAGTGCATCCTGGGTAAGAGCTACAGGAGGAAGCCACATAAGGAGCAGGCCTAAGGCCACTTGTACTGTTTTAGGCAAGGAGCCTAGACAGATCTGGCCAGGTGACACAAGAACTAAGACCAAGAAGGGGAGGCAGCGGTCACGTGAGTCCCTGGGAAACAGAACTGTGTCCTGCGTGGGTTGCTGTTGCCTCCATGTCCAGCCAGCCCAGAGTTCCTTCACAGGTGTCTGCACATACATCTCCATGTCTCTTACACACACACACACACACACACACACACACACACACACAAACCTTTTCTTCTTCCAAATTCTCTCAAGGTCCCTACAATGCCCCCCCAGGCAGGTGCTGAAGATAAACAGAAATCTAGAGGTCTCAGGGGTCCAGGACCTTTATTCCCTGAAAACCTGAAGACTCTGCAATAGGAAGCTTTCTTTTAATGTGAACTTAGGGCCGGGGGCACATAGCTCAGCAGTTAGAGCGCTTACCCATCAAGCGTAAGGCGCCAGGTGTGATTCCCCGGCACCATGGAAGCCGGGCGTGATGGTGCACACCTACAATCCCAACACTGGGGAGGCTGAGGCAAGAGGACTGCGGTGTGTTGGAGGCCAGCATGGCATATATAGTGAGCTCAGGACCAGCCTGAACAAGACCCTGTCTCAAAGAAGAGGAAAGAAAAGCCAACTACAATGACAAAAATGACTTATTCACAGGAACTTGGCATTGCTAACGAGAAGTTTCCGCTGGAGCCACCTGCAGGACCAGAGGGGAGGATTCGTCACAGTACCCAAGCAGGAAGCATTCCCCGCTCCAGTGCAGCCCTGCCACTCTCCCCAAAAACTGCCTATGGGGACTGACAAGTGGCCTGCAGTGGGTGCCCTTCCATAACTCAGGGGCAGGTTTTCGCTGTCATCTCTTATGCGTGTCCCTACGGTATGCAGAGTCCCAGCCCTGCACCTGTCACGGGACCCGATGTGGAGAGTCTCTGCAAATGTCACTAAGGTAATGGATCAGGATGAGCACTAATCCAATGACTGGGATCGTCACAGGAACAGGGATCCACCCAAAAGGCAAAGCCACAAGAAGACAAAGAGGAAGGGCAGAAGTTGTAGCACAGCAGTTAGAGCACTTGCCTAATAAGTTTATGGCCCTGAGTTCGATTCCCCAGCATCACATAAACTGGGCGTGGGGATACACAACTGTAATCCCAGCACTTGGGAGGCTAAGGCTGGAAGGTTGTCACGAGTTTGAACCTAGCCCAGGTCACATGGTGAGTTCAGGACCAGTCCGGACCTCAGGGTAAAGCCTTGTCTCTCTGCCCCCACAGAAGAGGATAAAGCCATGTGTCTGCAAGCCAAGGGCTGCCAGTCACCACCAGAAGCCAGGCGGGGGACTGAGACACTGAGACAGATTCTCCCTCGGTACCTCCAGATGGAGCCACAGTGCCAACCCCTGGTATCAGACCTCCGGCCTCCAGGGCTATATATAAGACAACTCCTTTCTCTTGTTTTAGGGCCCCCAGTTTGTGGGACTGTGTTACAGCCCTCGCAAGCTCATACATGTTTCTGAACTACTCCTTCCTTGATCCTGTGGCTGGGGGCCACACTGCCACTCGAGTCAGGGGTACTAGTGTCAGAAATAAGAGAAAGTTCGAACTCCTTCAAACTCAGGCCCTGCCAATGCGCTAGCTGGATGACTTCAGGCAAATGACTTAACATCTCTGTGCTTCAAGTCTTCATCTTCTCTCAGGGTGGTTTTGAGATATGAGTGAAATAATAAGGGAAAGAAGTTAGACCACGCCCACCCCTGGCCGAAGGCTCATTTTGGGGTGCTCACCAACAACCCAGGTCCCATCATTCCTCTGTCCCTGGTTGCCTAAAGCAGTAACAGCACGGGTGGCTCCAGGCCATCCTGGCACAGTGAGATAAGAAAGTATCTGAACACAAGCCCCGGGTGGGCCAGTGCTGCCTACCTTGCAGGCCTGGGGGTGTGAGGGGGGAAGGCCCCGAGATGCAGCCCAGCCCTAGGGCCCTTGGGGACCATGACTCCTCACTTCTTCCCCGGCTGAGGGGTCTTAGGCAGACCCTTCAGCCCTTGGACCTCATTTCCCCCGCTGCACAGGGGAAGTGGGGTGTTCAGCTGCTATCCTCCAAAGCTTCACAAAGTCTGAGGACTCCCTCCTCCTGGGGTCCCGTCCCCCTTGTCAGGAAGGGGTTCTACAGGCATCACAAGTGCCAAGCGAACTCTTGTTCCAACTCTGTTCTCCCCAATCCCTCGTGGACTCACCATGTGGCCTTGGGACGATCACCTACCCGGGCGAGTCCAGCCCACAGGGGTTGTGGATGGCAGCAATGCCTGTCCTGGTTACCTCACAGGTATGTGTACAGGTGTAACGGGAAAGAAAATGGCCAAGGCCACAGCAGTCGGGCAGACTGGTGGACAAGTGGATCACACAGTGAGAGAGGGAGCCCTGGTCCTGCAGCTGGGTGCAGGGAGGGGGCCAAAGCCTGGAGGGTGACACGGAAGGCTCAGACATGGCAGTAGGGTAGGCAGGTCACAGTGGCTGGTGGGAAGGCAGGCCTAGGGCAGCCAGAGCCACTACTACTCCCAGAGATGCTAGGAAGCCAGGTGCGGTGGCACACCTAGAACCCCAGCACTTCGGGAGGCCAAGGCAGGAGCGCTGCAGTTCAAGGCTCACCTGAGCAGCTCAGCGAGGCTCTGTCACAAAATAAATAAGAGCTGGGCACAGTGGGGCAGACCTATAACCTCAGCACTCTGGGAGGCTGGGGCAGGAGGAGTGCAAGGTTGAACCCAGCGTGGTAACTTAGTAACTCAGGGAGACTCTGTCTCAAAATCAAGCACACAGATGGGGGCTAGGGGCATAGCTTAGTGGTTAAAGCACTCACCTAGGAAGCACAAGGCCCTGGGTTCGATTCCCAGCACCACATATGCCAGGTGTAATGGCATAGGCCTCTAACGCCAGCACTTGAAGGCTGAGGCAGGGGGACTGCCATGAGTTCAAAGCCAGCCTGGACTACCCAGTGAATTCAGGACCAGTCTGGACTAGAGTGAGACCCTGTCTCAAACAACAACAAAAACAACAACAAATGGGCAAGTGTGACGGCCCTAGGCTCAATCCCCAGTACAGAAAGACAGACAGAAAGGCTGGAGACATAGCCCAGTGGCAAAAATCCCATGAATGTGATCCTCAGTATAACTCAGAAAGAGAGAAAGACTAGAGCCTGGGTTCTCATGAAAAATTTTCAGTTTTTAAACACCAACAACTAAGCCCAATTTCTAGAAACAAGGTAGAGGCAGCAGCTAGCAGCTCCCAGGGCAATTCCTTCCTTAGACTATGGCCCCATCTCCCCACAGCAGCCCACGGAAACAGAGGCCCAGGGTGACCAATGTCCCTTCCTGGAGTTCCCTCACTTGGGACACATCTGGGTGGCCTGAGAACACAGAACTTAGCCTGGCTGGGCCCAGCCTCCACCCCCACCCTAGCTCTTCTCCCTACAACTCAAAGGGACTTTATGGGAACAAAAAGCCACCCATTGTGCCACACAAGACAAAGGGGCAGAGGACAGAGGCGCCGGGAGGGCGCCTGGGAAGGCTACACCACCACCCCACGGCGCCTACTCCTTGTGCCAGGAGGAGGGGGAGCATCTTGGAATCTCCACTCCAGACACTGAGCATTCAAGAACCCTGGGGTCAGGGCACCCCAGCTCTCTGGGAAGCCCAGAAGCCAATGCAGAACTGATATACAGGAGAATAGGTTAGAATGGTTGGCAGGACTAGGACAGGGCACTCCAGTGGCCATGGGGGCAGCTATGGAAGCAACGTCCCAGCCCAGGAAACAATAAAAGAGAAGTAGCTGGGCCAGGCAGGAGAGAAGGCCTCTTTCTCTCCAGTTCCCAGTAGATGCCCTAAGGCCATTAGTTGGCTCAGCTCCTTCTCCAACCCCTACCACGCTGCCATGCACACAGCTGAGCAGATGAAAGCTTCATAAAGGTCTAAGACCTGAGACCCCCTCTTGACCTCTCCTCCAGAGCTTCGCTTTCTCAGTAAACCTCTCCTTGCTTTGAATCTTCCGTGAACTCCAACTGACTGTTCATAATCATATCAAGAGTTTCTGAACCCGGACATCAGGCAACAGCAGCAGAAACAGAAACGGCTCCAAACTACTAGCCCTGGGCAGGACTCACTGCCTCTGGGCCTCCCTTCATTCTCTGAAAAACAGGCAGGCAGGTGGCCAAGCTCGTCACTCAGCCACTGAGCAAACTCTCCAATGTCTGCTCTGTGCCTGGCAGCCAGGGAGGAGGAGGACAGAGCCTGCAGCCGGGCCTGGGCCACTCCAGGGCTTTCCACACCCGGCTTTCATCGGCTACTCCTGGGTCCAGTCTCAGCATAGAGTTTTTAAATCCAAGGGGCTAAGGAGGTCCACCCATCAATGGCTGCGGCCGTGCACCCCCAAGTCCCCAAACCACTATTGCTCACTCACCCTTCCTTATCTCTGTCACCTCTCTCCCGTCTCCTGCAGCCCTGAGACCAGCCTTCCACAGTTCCCCCAGGTGTGTGAAGGCAGGTAGGGGCTTTGTGAGCCAAAGCCCAAGGCCTTCTTGGCTGCCACAGCAAATAGCAGAGCCCTCCAGCGGGGCTCCGGAAATCCACACTCCTGCTAGCCTTCTCCCTCTCCCTTGGCTGCTAAGAGCCTGGGGACTGGGTGCTGCCTGACCTTCAGCCTGGGCCTCCCACCCCCACCTCTTCTGGCCAAGACCTTGGTGTCTCCTCCCTGGAAAAACACCAGAAGCTGACCCAGCCCAGTGGCAAGGAGCTAGGTCCACTCAGTCAGCAAGAAGGCTGGGCCTATGGGACGGTCAGGGAGAACAGTCCCCCTTACACCTAGGTCCCCAGAGCCTTGGAGAGCAGGGTGGGGGTTGTAACTTCCCAGGCTATCTAGAACAGGGGTCCACAACTCTTGGCTTGTGGACTAAGAGTGGACCTTAGAAGGACCAGGCCACTGGGATAGATGAACAGAAGCAGGAGAGTGGGAAGAGGGGTGACAGGAAGCAGAGCTCCCCCCTGCTGCCATTTGCCAATCCAAAGCTGTCCTCCAGCAACCTGCTGCCAACCACAAGTACCTCCCCCTTTCCTGGGCAGAATGGTCTTCAACTAAAATGGTCCCTGGCACCAACAAAGTCGGGGACCACTGATCTAGAGTAGGAAATCGTGGCCCTGGTGTATACTGAGTGCCAAGAAATGGTCACACCCTTGTCATAACAGAAACTGCAATGGCCCACCGCATCAGCAACTTGATCCCTGTCCCTCCCCATGTGGGCATCCTCCCCCCCTTCACAGATGACTAGGAAAATCTCCCAGCCAGGAGCACAGCTCAGGGCTACTGCTTGCTGCTATGGGTCCTGGGAGAAGCACCTTCCCTTCTCTGGGTCTGAGGAGTACTCAAATACTGCCACATCGTAGTTTCTGTCATGTCTAGAGAATACCTGTACTGTAAATTGTTATCTTGTGCTCAATATTTTCATTTATTTGAAAGAACTTTCAATGCTACTGTATTTTTAAAATATGTAACATAAACGCCATCTTACATCTCTGTACATTTCCTCCCAGCACACGCTTGACTGTGCTGTCTGCACAGCTCTGCACGTGGCTTCTTGCACTTGGCCGTGAACCTAGGGATGCCCTGTGTCACAGAGCTGCCTTCTTGATTTCTCTGCGGCTAGAAGGGTGTGTTTACTCGCTGTAGCATCTGCCATTGTACCAAGGGGTCCTACTTTACTTAAGCAGTTCCAGTTGATGGGTCTGTATATGGCACACACACCAATTTTTTTTTTCCTGGTACTTGGAATTGAACCCAAGGAGTGCTGAGCCACACACCCCTGATCAGGATCTCCTTAAATTGCACAGGCTGGCCTTAGACTTCAGATCCTCCTGCATCAGCCTCCCATATCCCAATTTTTGATTCAGCTCATTTTTTTGTTTTGTTTTGTACTGTATTGTTTGCAGTACTATAACTTAAACACAGGACCTTTGCTCTGAGCTACATCCCAGACTCTTTTTTATTATTTGAGACAAGGTCTTGCTAAATTGCTAAATTGCTAAATTGCTCAGGCTGAGCTAGCATTTAGAATACTCCTGGGTGCAGTCTCCCAAAGTGCTGAGAATATGGGCCTGTGTTTACTTTTTTAAAAGTAAACTTTTTTCTTTTTTGAGATAGGGTCTTGCTCTGAAGTCCAGGCTAGTCCTAAACTCACTATGTAGCCAAGGCTGGCCTCTAATACGTGGCAATCCTCCTGCCTCAGCCTTCCAAATGCTGGGATTACAGGCATGTGTCACCACATCTGGCTTATGTGGTACTAGGGAATTGAACTCAGGGCCTTGAGCTTGCTAGGCAAGTGCGCTAACCACTGAGCTACAATGCCAGCCCAAAAGAAACTTTTAAATAACTATTAGGTAGACAACCTAGACATTCTATCATAAAGGCAATAAATATCAAGTTAAGTGTAATATCTAATAATATTAATACATTCTAGACAAATAGAGTGGCCTCCCTTTACACCAGCCCTTTACCCATTAATTTGGTTTCTGTGGTTTCAGTTACCTGTAGTCAGAAAAATGTTATATAGAAGTTTCTAGCAATAATTTTTAAGTAATTTTTATTATTGTACACTGGTATAATTGTTCTAGATTATTATTAATTGCCTTTGTTAATCTTATATGGCACTCAATTGATAAATTTTCATAACAGCTATGTATTTAGAGAAAAAGAGTATATTTAGGGTCTAATGTTATCTGGAGTCTGAAGCATCCAGTAGCGGTGCTGGGCGTATGCCATGGACCAAGGGGGCTACCATATTTTAAACTGTTAGAGAAAAGCCTGCCAGGGAGGTACACAATGAGAAGCCTACCATTCAGAAGTCTGAGGTAAGAGGATGATGAACTTCAGGCCAGACTAGATTACATCACAAGATTCTATCTTGAAAAGAAAAAAGAAAACAAGGAAAGACGTTTGAAAGGTATTAAAGACCAGCACTGGCTGCAGACTGAGGCTGCTTCACATTAAGCTTGTGTATTACCCTGGGGTAGGAAAGGCTGAACTGCGGGTGAATTCCTACAAGCTAGAAAGAAAAAGAAGAAGAAAAGGGCATCAGGGAAAGCTGTACAGGCATGGGATCCCAGACCTCAGGCTGGCTAGGGCAGGAGAAATGCCAGCTTGAGCCCAGCCTGGGCAACTAGGTTAGCTCAGGACATCTTAGCTCAAAATAAAAAAATTTTAAAAGGATTGGATTAAATGTAGCTCAGTGGAAGGCCCTGGCTTCAACACCCAGTACCAGAAAAAAAGGAGACCTTCAAAAACATAAAATTTGTACAGCAAAGAGCACCATGGCCCAAGTTTTAAAAATATAAAACACTAAGAAAAGACAATACACAATTTTTTATGAGTTAGAACAGTCTTTATTTAGAAACAAAGGAGAGACCTACAGGAACAGCACAGCGGTTAGAATGACGGCCTAGCAAACTTAAGGCCCTTGATTGAATCCCTCACCACTACATAAACTGGGTGTGGTAATACGTGGTGGTGCAAGTTTGTAATCTGGGTTTGGTGGTTTGGCGGCACACGCCTATAATCCCAGCACTGGGAGGTTGAAACAGGAGGACAGCTGGGTGTTCAAGGCCAAGCTGGGCTACATAATGAGCTTGGTTCCATAGTGACTTCAGAACCATCCTGGACTAGATGCCTGGACTAGAAAGCCAGACCGTGTCCCCCACCCACAGAAAAAGAATGGAAACTCCAAGAGTCTGCCAACACATGGACTGGCACACAGAGTACATCCGGGATGTACTGGAAGTCATAAAGCACTAGACACAGTGGC
Organism: Ctenodactylus gundi; assembly: GCA_004027205.1. Classification (NCBI taxonomy): domain Eukaryota; kingdom Metazoa; phylum Chordata; class Mammalia; order Rodentia; family Ctenodactylidae; genus Ctenodactylus; species Ctenodactylus gundi. The sequence continues at coordinate 2,058 of PVKB01008613.1, read as the reverse complement.
ACCCAGGAGGCTGAGGCTGAGGCAGAAGGATCACAAGTTCAAGGCCCACCTGGGCAATTTAATGAGTGATCTAGTAAGACCCTGTCTCAAAATCGCTATCAAAACAGGCTGGGAATGCAGCTCAGTGCAAAGGCCCAGATCTGACATCTGTCTTCAGAAAAGCGAGCAGCACTTTAAAAAAAAAAAAAAAAAAACTGTAAGTAAGACTCCTTAATATCTGCCTGAACAGCCATGTAACTAAACACCCTCTGGGATTCAAAAAACAAACAAAAAAAATTGGTAGTACTGAAGATTAAGTCCAGGGCCTTCGTAAGGAGCTACCTCCCCAGCTTGTTTTTTTATTTTTTAAATTTTATTTATTTATTTATTTATGGATTCAAGGCAATCCTCCTGCCTCAGCCTCTCAAGCGCTGGGATTACAGGCATGTGTCATCATGCCCAGTTTAGGTGATGCTGGGAATGAAACTGAGGGCTGTGAGCTTGCTAGGCAAGGGCTTTAAATGCTGGGCTTTGCCTCCAGCCCTCGAGCAAATTTTTAAAGAGGGCTGGGATGAAGACCTTGAGCTCAATACTAAAAACAGTCAAAACAGAGGCAACCATGCTTCCTGAACCAGGAAAAATATCCCCAACACACCTCTGCTACACAAACAAGGAGCCATGCAGAGGGCAGACTGTCTCCTGGATAAGGTGACGAGAGGCGTGGGGCCCAACTTCACTTAGCAAGGCTAGTTCAGTGACTAAAGGCCTGCCTACCTTTAGAAGGCCCAGGGCTCAATTCCCCAGCACCACATAAACTGGGTGTGGTGGTGCAAGCCTATAATCCCAGAACCCAAGAGACTGAGGCAGGAGGATTGCTGTGTGTTAGAGGCTCGCCTGGTCTATGCAGTGAGTTCAGGACCAGCGTGGGCCACAAAGCTAGACCGTACCTCAAAGAAAAGGGCCATGATGTAGCTCAGTGCGAAGGCCCTGGCGATAGAGGTTTTCACTGCACATTTCTTCTTGAAGAATACGAATATATTACCTACTTACAAACTGAGCCGAATCCCAGATGCAACTCCTAGGACCACAAAATAAAACGACTTAGACATAGTATACATATGTATTCATATGATATATAAAACCAGGCACGGTGGTGCTTGCCTATAATTCCTGCAGGCTGGGCAGCTGCAGCGAAGGATCACAGAGTTCAAGGCCAGCTTCAGCCAAGTGTACGCTCATAATCTAAGCACCATGGGAGGCAAAGGCAGGAGGATCATAAATTCAAGCCCAACCTAAAAAGAGGATTGGAGGGCTAGGGGAATGGCATAGCAGTTAAAGCGCTTGTCTTGCAAATATAAGGCCGTGAGTTCGATTCTCCAGCACCACATAAGGCCGGATGTGGTGGCACATACCTGTGACTCCAGCACTTGGGAGGCTGAGGCAGGAGGACTGCTGTGAGTTCAGGAGCAACCTGGAACACGGAGTAAGACCCTGTCTCAAAAAATAAAAGGCTTGGGAATGAAGGCCAGTGGGAAGGCACACTGGGTTCAATTACCAGTATCAAAACATAAGCAGCTTGAAGAACTAGATAGTGATTGTCTAAAAATACACACACACACACACACACACACACACACACACACACACACACACACACACCAAAATCGTTGTTCCTGTAGGAAGAGGAGGCAATAGGACCACTCTATTTATTCATTTATTTTTGTTTGTTTGTTTGTTTGTTTGTTTTGTACAGGGTCTTGCTTTGTAGCCCAGGCTGGTCCTGCACTCACTATGGAGCCCAGGCTGGCCTCAAACTCAGACAATCTTCCTGCCTCAGCCTCACAAGGGGTGAGATGCCACCACGCCCAGGCCATGTGGTGCTGGGAATCAGCTCAGGGCCTTGAGCTTGCTAGCCAAGTGCTGAGCTCTTCCCCCAGCCCCTAGGACTTCCACCACATTGTCCTTCTAGGGGTTTTCCCCCTTGTTTTTATTTGTGTGAATGCGGGAAAGAGGAGGATTGAACCAGGGCTTGCTTTTTTTTTCTTTTCTTTTCTTTTCTTTTTTTTTTTTTTTTTTTTT
>PVKB01008612.1:0-14733 GCA_004027205.1 Ctenodactylus gundi | reverse complement strand
GTCCCAGGAGATTTACTGCTGTCCCCTGCATCCTTGGCTGTGAGGGCTTCACCTCAGGAAGACACTACTTTGAAGTGGACGTGGGAGAAGGAACAGGTTGGGATGTGGGAGTGTGTATGGAAAGTGTGCAGAGGGGAAAGGGCCTGAAGCAGGAGCCTGAGTCTGGATTCTGGAGCCTCCGGCTGTGCACACAGCAGGGTTATGTAGCCCTTACTTCCCCTCCAACAGCCCTTCATCTGCATGAGCGCCCTCTGGTGGTCGGTGTTTTCCTGGACTATGAGGCTGGACTTGTGTCCTTTTACAATGTGACCACTGGCTCCCACATCTTCACCTTCCCAAAGGCTTCTTTCTCTGATACTCTGCGGCCATATTTCCAGGTTTGTCAACATTCTCCTTTGTTTCTGCCTCCTCTTTGTGAGTAGGGAAAGGTTCAAAGTCCTTTTGGCTTGAAAATGTGTGAATTCCATAAAGGCAGATTTTAATTTTCTTCCCTCTTGCACCTAGTGGGTATTCAAAAATGTAAAGGTCAGTAAGAGTAAAAAAAAATTGGGAGGAGACTCAGTTCAGAAAAGGTAGAGAAGCTGGTATTCTTCAGGCTAAATGGAAGCCAGCTATCTTAAAATATTTTTAAATCTCAATAGTTATCATAGGAATAATTGTCAGCAAACTTCATTATGACTCAGGTATGCTCAAATAGAACTCAACTCCACATATGAGTCTATTATGAAAGGTAAATTCCAATGAGTTTTTCATGATCGCATCTGAGTGTACTAATGGCATGTTTACAGTAAAGCTAGTCAGAGCACAAGCAATCTTAATGCTGATGACTAAAGTCACAAAATTGGAAAAATTTATGATAATTTGTAACTGATGTGAACTAAAGTTCCTGGGAAGCAGCTGTACTTACATCAAGGATCCTGCCAATTAAATAATTAGATCTTTAGTGATGTATGGAGAGGCTGGAATGTTGCTAGTTTCATGGACAAATTATTGCAGGATATATAGCCCTTTTATGACCATGTTTTTTCTCTCCTTTCTGATCTGACCTAGCATGTCTGTGATAAATCCTGAAATGTACAGAGCAGATCTCCTTGCTGTCTACCAACCTGAAATCGAAAAATGTCCTCAGATAACTTCTGAGGCCTATAGCAAGTTTCTTCTCTCTTTACATCACCCAATGGATGCTTTTGACATTGTTCTTAAAGACTACCTTAATTTATGACCTTCCTTTGCTTTATAGCTTATAAAACTCTGTGAAATCATTAATCCACAGAGAGTGTAACTGAGGGGGGACTAGTTTAATCGATGTCTCTCTGGACCAGAGTCACTCAAATTTGGCTTCAAAATAAACTCTCCCATTCTCTTTGATGTGACAGCTGTGTTTTGTGTCAACATTGATATAAACTTGAGGTTGCTTCAGTTGTAGAGGTCCCCTGATATCATCTCTCTAAGAAGGGGACAAATGAAGCCAGAGCTGTTTCTGATGTCACTGGTAGGCCTAGACCTCCATCTCTACCCAAAGAGACTTAGAGAGGTCAGACCATCACCTAGGTTCCCAGCATTACAAGTTCTCCGGGGCAGTCTGGTGGAGTCTGGGGAGTCACTAGCAAGGGAATGTACCACAATATGCTGCCTTAACAGATGCCACTTTAGCATATATTATTTGAGCTGAAAATAATTGAGAAAGAAACATATGTAATAAATTCCTCTCTTCTTCCCCTGTTTGCCTGAAAGCATAACACACAAATTTGTAAAGGTGTTATCCCCTTCCCTCCCACACACACTGTCTACCAAAAAAGGCAGATTTTATCACCAGAGAATCCTAATATGAAAACAGAAAGAAGGAAAGCTTAAGCCTTATAAAAACCAGATTTTATGTACCATTAAGTTTCCTATATTTTGCCTTTCCATAATTTGCCACCCTGGTAATTCAAAGTCTTATTTATTTTGCCTTGCCATCTAACAGTTCATTTTTCTGTTGTTCAAATGCCCTATTTGTCCAAGTTGTAAGCCTACTTTGTGTTATTTTACTCTGACATATATCCTTGTGCATGTGTGATGCACTTTTTAATAAATTTGTTTGCTTTTCTCCTATAGATGTCTTTTGTTAGCCTTGTTCATAGAGGCCCACTTATTTGTATTCTGGCAGCATGGTTCTAGCATTCTGGCACCCACTCGATACCGGTGGAGCTCACTTTTGTGCAGGACCCATGAAAGTACATAAAGGTACAACGTCACTGGCTATGACTAAGTTCTCTAATTTTTGGTCTCACAAAAGTAAAAGGAAAAGTGTGGTGAAAGCAGCATGGAAAGAGCTTTTCAATAAACAGGACTGCCAGTCCAGATGCCTCAGGCCTATAGTCTCAGCAATCAGGGAGGTTTAGGCAAAAGGATTACAAGTTCAAGCCCAGCCAGGAAAAATCTTCTTAGTGAGACCCTATAACAAAAATAAAAACCAAAACTTGGGCTGAGGATATAGCCGAGTGAGAAGGGCCTTGGTTCCATTCCCTACATACATACACACGTGTGCACGTGTGCACACACAAGGAAGTACAACCCTGGAGGTGCTTGGTTATGCCCTTTATCCTTTGCAGTCATCTAGAGCACTGATGTCAACAGAGTAAAACTTGAAACTGTTGATGGCCTGAGATCTGTGGATCTCAAGCACTTTGTTATCATTATAATTAATGCAAACAAGCCCAGCCTGGTGGCAAAGCCTGTAATCCCAGCCCTTTGGGAGACTAAGGCAGAAGAATGCCAAGTTCAAGCCCACCCTGGGCAACTTAGTGAAACCTTGTCTCAAACAAACAATACAAAGCGATGAGAATGTAGCTCAGAGGAGAAGCCCTCTGTTGAAACCCCAGTACTGAAAAAATAATACATAAACCCACAGCCTCAATACTATGGAAGATGTGATTATGCCCAATTTAGGGAAAAAAGAGGTAGAACCTTGATTCTTAGGAATCTCCCCATCCTATGAATGGCTGATGATGTGCTCAGCACTGAGTTCTAGTAAAAGCCTAGCCCACAAACCTGCGGGGAAGAAAGGGCCTTAGAGTTTGAGAGCCTTGCTTCATTCTTGGGCCTTTGGATAGGATCTTTGGCTACCTTCAGAACTGTTTGCTCATTACTAAGGGTCTGGAATCGAACAGCCTCCTGATTGAATCACAACAGGGACAATTGCATTGGGCCCTGTGCCCACAGCCTCAAGATGGCATCCAGAAGGACCCTTGCATTCTATTTAGATTTTCTTTTATCTTTTATTGGGCATGGAGACTTTGTTCCTTATCAATATTTGATAGCCTATAGTAAGCTCCTTCTCCTGTCTTCTGATGGTACTGATTCAGGGCTGTCAAAATCTGTCTTGGTACTTGCAGTTCATTGGGCTATAGCAAGTTCCTATAGCAAGGGCTATAGGAAGAAAAGTAAGTCCAGCTTTGTTCCCCATCATGTGGGATCATGAGTGATGTTTATCCCTGGCCCAAGCCTTCGTTACTCCAGAAAAATAAGGACTGAGTATACTCAGGATCACAGTTGAGAAAGGGAAGTTTTCACTAGTATATGGACTGTCTCAGAACCATGGATCCGGACTCTCTCTGACACTCATCCTGCCCCAAGTAAATTAATAGGGATGTGGGTGACAGATCCAACTGAGGGCTGACATCTTAAGTTCTAGGTTGGGTGATATGAAGGGGTTTGTCCATAGCCAGTTCCTGTCCTTGCCCAGTTCTTCACCCACATGAGCTCCACAATGATGTTACCTGTCTCCACCTTGTGCCCTTGTCCCTGCAGGGTCTTGGTAGAATTCAAAGGCCCTGTGTTCAGTGAGCTCCCCCTTAGGGTTGACCAGGCCACAGGCTACAGGACCTTGGATATCCCCAAGGCAAAGGTGGGTCCCCCTTAACCTAAGTGTCCTCTTCTTTCTGAGCTGCATGGCCCTTGGAAGGACCCAGGGGAGAAGTGAGAGATTTGAAAACTGGGTTGTTGCCCTATAAGGTTTCAGGGAATTTTTTCATATTCTTTTCTTGCTAATGTCACACATTTTAAGAAAAAAGTTGTGGAATTCTTTCTCATAAAGCTGCTTGTCTCATTTGTTTGTTCTAACAACTCCTTTTTGCTTATTTTTTTACCTGGCATTGGACTATTTCTGATAGTACTCACAGTGCAGCAAAGGCTCTGAGGCAAAGTGCTTCTCAGGCTCCAGCTCCAGGTCTGACATACCAAAAGACCAGAAGAAAAAAGATGCCTGGATTCCATTGCAGTGCCCTCTGTACTTCAGAATTTGTTCCCACACAACAGAAGGTCTAGAGCCATCCAAATGCTAAAGCAACTTGCCTGCTTCCCGAGTGCTATCCTCCTGTTGCTAGTGAACTTGGTTAGCCCTATGGTCTTTGGCCATCAAACCCACCCAGATTCTTCTGGCATCTAATCACTTTATATCCTGAAGAGTCCAGTACCCTCCATACTGCGGGTGTTGTTAGCTGCAGGGTGGCCAACTGCCCTTGGCTGACTCAGAATCCTGTCCCTGATGGTCACTCCAAAAGTCTGGAATCGGTGTTGAGCAGAGAAGGTTCATGTGAAAAGCAAGAACTACTTGATTATTCCTAGAAACTTATGTTTTCCCAGGTGAGACTTTGGAAAGAGATTGAATCATGGGGATCCCAACAAAGAGTCTCAGAGAAGACTTTGGATTTGGAATTGTAGCACTGTTGAAAATTAGAATGTTGATGATTCTTAGGGGTAGATTAAGTGCATTTTGGATGATGAGTGGACATAAATGTATTGGGTACCTGGGGCATAATGTTAGGTTTTGAATCTGAATAGCCCCAAAAGCCTCATGTACTTGAAAAGTGGTTGAGTTGTGGGAGTTAATTAAATCAAGTGGGTTAATCTACTGATTTCACATGCTGTTAAGAAATGAAGCTGGGTTGGTAGGGGAAGATCAGTGAGGGTGTAACCAGAAAAAATAGATTCTTATTTCTGATTCTCTCCAATCTTCCTCCTTCCTCTTATGATGACATGAGTATCTGTTTCAATCAATCCCTTCCACTGTACTGTGATTGCCAGCTAACTATGAATGAACTGATACTTCTGAACTCTGAGCTACAATAAATTCCTCTTCCATTAAGTTGTGAGTGTCTAGTGTTGTATCTCAGTGATGAAAGAGTGATTAAGACACACCCCCATCCTCAGAAAGAAACACTGTTAAGAGAACAGCATATCACAGCCTTAAACATATGAAAATGGTGTTCAGTTAAACATACTCCACCAAATGGACAAATCTCACAGAAAGACATGACCTAGATACATCCCAAAATCTATTTGCTCTTATCAAACGTGGTGGCTACCAATTATGACGGGCCATTGCTCTTTCCCTAGGAAAAGTCATGGCCTTTCAGCTGCAGATTAAAACCCCTTTGTCTTATTCATTGCTGGGCACATTGCCCAATATCTACACTTAAGAGAGGAAAGGTTTATTATTTCACATTTTGAGGTGACTAGAAATAGCAGAAGGGTCTGGCACAGACCCTACAGCATCATAAGAGGAAAAATCAGGGACCTTCAGAAAAAGCTAGGCTAAGAATTTATGTCATTTATATAATTATATCCAAATACATATAATCTCATCTACCACACACCTGTAATCAATTCCCGCTGACCAATCCCCATCTCCTAACAGCATATGAAATTTATAACATCTGAATACATGAGACTTTTGGGGGACATTACAGATCCAAACTATAACACTCTCTTTCCACTGAATCAGAAGTTAAAAAAAATCACCACCCCCAAGTCTCTCTATGTACTACCATGTTGCGAAGATGTCTGCCGCTGGAGCTCTGGCTCTGGCCCTGTCCCCTCTCCTCCAGTCCCGCCATGTGCTTCCATCATTTTCCAGCCACCCACCTGTGAGTGGACTGTGACAGTCAGAAACTAATTTGAATAATGAAATGAGTACAGCTGATGACAATGAGTAAGTAGAATAAAAGGATAGCTACATTTGTGCAGTATGTCTGGATGTTTATTTCATCCCTTACATATGTTACCCTTATCACCACATTTTCTGTGAGCCCTGCTCTAACCAGAAACAATCCTGTAAGCGCTCCTTGCCCATTATGTCAGACAATTATTCCTGGAGTCTTCTTTCAGACAAACTGAACAATGCCACCAAAAAAAAAAAAAATTCTTTACTAAAGAATATTTAAAAATAAAACAAATCTTTCAGGGGCGGGAGGAATGGCTCAGGAGTTAAAGCCTTTCCTAGAAAGTGCTAAGTCAAGTGCTAAGTACCAAGTTCAGTTCCCCAGCACCACATAACCCGGGTGTGGTGGCGCACCATTCAGAAAGCTGAGGCAAGAGGATTGCAGTGAGTCCAAGGCCAGCCTGGGCTGCAGAGTGACACTCAGTCTCAAAACAAACAAACAAACAAACAAAACAAAACAAAAGCAAAAACAAAGGTCTCAGAAATCCAGCTTTGTGAAATGGTCCCTGTTGAACTGCAGAAAGGCTTTCCATCTTTTTGGAATGATGGAGAAGTGGATTACTATACTTCAAGCTGTTAAGGAAGGGAAGAGACACTGAGAGTAGGAGAGAGGAAATATAAGGGGAAGGATAAAAACGAAAGAAAAAGCAGTCAAAATGATTTATGTGGACACAAGTTCCCTAAGTTGTATGTACAATAAATAACATGTTATTGTATTATAGTTCATTCATATTCAAATAAAAATGAAAAATTACATGCATACTAAGAAAAATAGTCAAATAAAATACCTAAACCTTGACTGTAAATGTAAGCAAAAATTAAGAAAGGTGCAAGTAATATAAATTAAAAATAAAGTCAAGTGGCTAGAAAGCAAAAAAGGAAGATGAAGAACATTAAAAATTCCCTTAAATTTGTTACATTTTTGCTTAGGTTACTTAGTCAATCAGAATGACATATATCTTTTCTATAGCTTTAAGGTACAGTGTCAATACTTTTTATGTTTAAGATACAAAAATGTTTAAAAACGTGTGGTTAAAATGTTATCTATGCTAAAAAAAAATTACCATCCCCAAATTTCCATTAATATATCCAGATTCAAGTGTAATAAGGCAATCTCTGTAACACTTTAAGGTCTGCATTCCATTTCCTTCGGTGTATTTTTTTAAATACTTTACCTAATAAATTCCTTTGTGTGTCTTACTGGCGAATCCAGAAAATTCTTTTTCTGTGATGGAATTCAGTGAACGCCGACCTGGCCGTGGAGTGTGAGTCAAGTTTCTCCATCTCTGCTTTGTGAGACTACTTGATTCTGTTCAGTGACATCTGGTATTTTCTGTCCTAGGTAGGATCTCTGCCGATTAAAAAGTGTGCAAGTCCCTTAGAGAAGCAGCAAAGAGGAAACACAGACAGCCCAGGAGAGGGCACATCGGAGGTAGTTTGGGATAACATGTTGATACCAAGGAGCCCTCTGTGACCAGCACTCTATACCACTCATCAGAGCAGGGAGAAGAAGCATTTCACCTAGGAGGAACTAAAAATACAAAGGTCAGGAAGGCTGTGGACTTCCAGGAAAGAGCGGCAAGAGAGATCTCCCACGAGGCTGTAAGCGGGCACTCTGCAGGCCCCCTGCTTCTCCACGTTTGGGCTGGGGTCACAGGAGGGTTTCTGGGTTATTAATTTGTCCCTCCTGTTTGTTACTTTAAAACAGACATTCCTATGTTCGCCTCTGGAGTAGCTGAGAGCAAAGGACATGAGCAACCTCATTGGCTAGCGGACTGTAACCCCGCCTCCCACAGCAGTTTCACTTTTGAATTAACTAGACGTGAATGGTTGTGAATGGTTAACTTAAACTCCGGGAAGTGGCGGGCTGAGAGGACCGGTAGCAGAGTGTGCTCCTGGGAGGCTCAGGACAAGGCCCTCTTTGTGGAAGAGTGCAGGTATTGGGGGTTCTATGAGCATGGTGGGGGTGCAGAGGTGGTTTTCTGATAACAGTGATCTGCCAGAGGCTCGTTATCTCAGGAAATGCCTGTAATTTGCTTCACAACTCCCAGCCTGCACGTTTTTCCTTTCACCTACAGCTACAGACGCCAAGTCATACGGAATGTAAGGTGAGTGAGGTCCAGGATGGGTCCCCTGGAGGCTTAAAGGACCGATCCTTGTCCTCAGGATCTGAACCCCCCTTCACAGAGAGGGGCCTGGTATGTTTCTGTGAGAAGTATCTTATAAAGAATAGAGGCCTGTACAGAAAATCTGGTGTGAATCTTCAGACTAGTTTTGATTATGAGAGGAAAAAGACATATCTGGTAACTTCAGTTGGATTCTTGTATTTAAATCTAGGCATAGGAATTTAAAAGAAAAGTCACCATCCTCACTCCTTCCAACACCCATCCTGTTGTCTCCCAGGATATGTATCTCAACTGGGTTGGGTGGGAGATAGGACTGGACAGGACAGGAAGGGGTTCTCATAAATAGCCTCTGCAAAAAGACAAGAGGACAAACATGGCCCCTGGCCACTTCTCCCCTGCCTCTGGTCTTGAGGACACGAGTGTATCCACACCTCAGGTCCCACAGAGGCCTAGATCCCCATCTCCTTACCCCTTTCTCTGTATCTTTGGCATGGTACTTCCCTTCCTAGGGCCTCCTCACCTGCACTTCTTCTAAGGAAGGCCCTGACCTGAAGAAGAATCAGTGAGCCCCCTGGTTCTTTAGATCTCTGTCCCCAGATATCGCTGGACAGGACTCACCTTTCTTCTCTGCCCTTCTCTAGATCTCTTTCCTTCATTTCAGGGAGGTACATGAAGACAGTCTTTCATCCACCTGGTTAGATTCCTCTGAGACTTCATCAACCTGATGTCCAGTAATCTGTAGGAGAGGGATTGGATCAGAGTGGGGTCCAGTTGACTGTCTCAGTGGAGTTTCCATACACCCCCAATTATCTGAATATTACCTCCAGTTATAAAGAGATCATTCTGGTGTCAATTGTTCTTGTTGCTTGTTAGAACGGAAAGAGGTTCCCACTTCTTTACTGAGTTCTAGCTCTTTCCACAGTTCTGTACACTGGCCTGTCCTGTTCTTCCATCTCATCTATACATGGCCCCAGAGAACTCAGTGTTAAGAAGGAATGTTCTATGCTCTGAGTTTCAGCTAGAGGTATTGGAATCCAAGGTCTTGCGCATATTAGGCCATGATATACCAACATGTTACCCTTTTAGTATTATTTGTGTATTTGTATGCATGACGCAGGGTCTCACTAAGTTGCCCAGGCTGGCCTTGAACTTGGTTCTCCAACCTTAGTACTATAAGTACTGGGATTCAGATGTGAACCACCACATCCAATTGAACTTTAACATATCACCAGTCATATACAAGTAACTCATTCAAATGAGTCTGATGAAACTGAGAAACTAGAGTTTAATTCTTTAAAAATACTTATATATATATAAATTTAAATGGCCACGAATTATTGTAGCTACAATAATAAAAAAATAGGCAGGTGTTTGGTATATTCTAAACTCTGATAGGTTTCTTCAATCTGGAGAGACGACTGCAAGGCCAGCACCAGCTTTTTGTCCACAGCTCAGAAGAGGTGGATTTCCATCCCTATATAATTCTAGTGATCCAACACTGAAGATTCTTGAAAAGTCATGGCTGCAGCTACAATCACCAATAGGATAAAAGAGTTTGCCACCTGCTCTATCTGCCTGAACTTGATGACTGAGCCAGTGAGCATCGACTGTGGACACAGCTACTGCCGGTTTTGCTTGGAGCAGTATCTTTACAGGACAAAACGCGTTCATGGGCAGATGATCTTCAGCTGTCCTCTGTGTCAGGCTCCATTTAATAAGGAGAACTTCCGGGCCAACAAGCAACTGGAAGGCATTATTGAAGTCATTGAGGAACTAGAGGAAACCAATGATGAGCTGGTGTGTGAGGTCCACAGAGAACGGCTCCAGCTCTTCTGTGAGGATGATGGCCAGCTCATCTGCTGGCGCTGTGAGCGGGCACCGCCGCACCATGGGCACATGGTGGTGCTGGTGGAGGATGTGAGCCAGAGCTACAAGGTGAGTGGGCTTCCGGGTTGTCAGGTCCTGCCCCGTGTTGCTTCCATGCCTCAGGAGACTGACCCCAAAGCCTCAGATTGTGGCCCTGAGACACAGCATTCACCAGGGTGCTCTTCTGAAAATGGTTTCAGATGAATCTTTGCTGAGCCAAGTCCAAACTGCCCACCCTGACAATTGGGGGGATGCTCAGTTTCTTGTCCCTGTCCTCTCAGGTTTCCATGAACTTCTCACTTCTTTAGGACACGTTGTTCTCAATAGGCCCATGATATTGAAAAAAATCATCCAGGTACTCATAAAATAAATGGAACATCAAGTTTACAAATAAAATCAACCAATTAGGGAAAGAAGGAAGAGGGCAGTTTGAAGTAAAACTCCTGAAGAATGTTTAAGATTTTAAAATGATGGATGTGGAAGGCAACAGGAAGAGAGGTCTGAGTGGTCCTGGCTATCCCCAAGAGCTGGAAAAGGAAGGGCTTGGTTTGTGGCTGTGGGAACCTCTGAGTCCTGTTGCTGCAGCTCCTGGTCCTGCTGGAGCTGAAGAGTACATGCTCAGGGCGGCTCTTGGCTTTCTTCTCCCTTAGATAGAGCTGGGATCCTGTGAAGGCTCCTTCTCTTTTCTGTGGATACCCCAGTCCTGACCATCTCAGCACACACAGCACGTAATAAGGACTTTTGGAGCTGCTAATGGCAGTTAAGGGAACATTCTTGTGTGAATTCCTCTTTCACTATTCCACCAAGCAGTGAGAAGGAGCAACCCAAGGTCCTGGGTGTCAGTCAGGCTCTGAGGAGACAGCCTAGGTGAAATCCCAGCCAAGCACTCACCAAATGGGCAGTATGGTGTGAGTGATTTAAGGCGTTTATGCCTTGGTTTCTCTATCTTAAAATGGAGTTAAAAATCGTAGCATATGTTCAGGGTTGCTGAGGAGATCTGTATATTCCTGCACATCCAGGTCTGAGCAGTGTCTTTGGCAAAAATACCAGAACCCAGAGTATATCCACTGTTATTCTAAGACATCTTCAAGAGTTAGAATTAATGTTAAATGACTAATGAACTGTCAAATTCAATAAAATTTATTCATCCATTTAGGAAAAGCTTGAGAAAGCCGTCACAGAGTTGAGTGAACTCCACACAGAATGTGTGAATCATCAAGCACTTGTGGCCATGCAAATAACTCAATGGCAGGTAAGAATCTGAGTTCACTGATCTGAAGCTATTTCCAATTCTAGAGTTTAGGCACATGAAGTGATTAGAGTTTAGCATCATGATGATTTATTCTTACTAACCTGTACCTGACAGATGAAATCCAAAGAAACAAGTGTTTTTATGCCCAACTTGTTTACATCCATGCAATTTTATCACCAAGCCCTTATATCCTCTAGCACTAAAGGCTATAGTTTCAAATAATACAATCAAGGAAAGTAGAATTGCTGTTCTGTTGGCCTAGAAAGAGCCCTGTTTGGGTTCCATATGCTGGTTACATCATCCTAATAATCTAGCTTCACCTTGATAATGTTGCTACCATTATCACCAAAAATCACGGTCTGGTCTCGGTCTCACAGGCCCAGAAACCACTTTTGAAAGCATTCAGAAAACAGGCACCCTCCAGATTGGGATTCCTGAAGACACCAAGGGAAACCAAGTAGAGATATAAGGAGCCATATTGCTGCTGCAAGAAGCTACACACTCCCACCTGCAGGCTGGAGGCTTTCAGACCATGTCATGACTCACCAGCCTCCACAGTATCAGAGATACATTTTTACTATTTTATGTGTGCAGTTGAATGGCATTTCCCCTTTGCTGCAGTTTTGCAAAATCAATATATCCATCTTCATACCTTTTGATCTTCAAATGTGAAACTCTGTCCCCGCTAATCACTATCTCCACATTCTCCCTTCTACCAGAACTTAGAACCACTATTCTGCTTTCTGTCTCTCTGAATTTGACTACTATAGGTTTCTAATATGAAGTATCTATGATGTGTCCTCTTGTTTAAGTTTTATTTTACTTAGCAAAGCCTTGCTGTGGCATGGTTCAGACTTTCACTATTCTTAATTGTATAGTTATTTATAAAACATTTTGTTTATTCCGTTGACTTACATTGACTAATTCTATTAGGATGAGATACAGAATCATAGACATAAAATCTTATTTATCCCTTTTTTATTTATACTATGACTTTTTTATTAGGATGAGATACAGAAGCACAGACATAAAATCCAATCCAACTTTAAGAATCTTCACACTTTCCTTCATGAGGAGGAGAAGTCTCATCTGTGGAAGCTGGAAAACGAAGAAGAACAGATGCTGAGGAGACTGAGGGAAAGTGAGGCCAACCTGGAACAGAAGAGTGATGAACTCAAGAGCCACATTCAGGAACTGGAGTCCAAATGTCAGAGCTCGGCCGAGACATTGCTGCAGGTGAAACTGGGAATGTAGAGAAGGAAGGCAGGATTCTGCAACCGAGCTGTTAGGAGTGTGATCAGGATGTAGGGGGCGACTGGCAAGGCTACTTTCTTTCCAATATGGGCATATTGTGTGAAGTTTAGGTCATGTTTCTCTTCAATTGTGCATCATCTGGCTGTACCACTCTACACACTCACTACACCTACAGGAAAGATAATCAGCTCTTATAATGTCAGCTTCTTGGAAAACTCAAGTAGGAAGACTGCAAATGTGAAACCATTATTGGTAGTTTAGTGAGATTCACTCTGAAAATAAAATCTTAGAAAAAGGAGGAAGACCTGGGGCTATTGATTAGTGCCAAAACACTTGCCTGACATGAGTGGGGTCTGGGGTTCAATCTACACCACTAGAAAAAAAAAATACCTTCTCTAAGGAAACATAGAATGGCCAAGTAGACCCACAGAATAGGTTTTGCCCACATTTCTTCCTACATTCGTATGCAGAGAACCCAGCCTGGTCAACTGTCCTGAAATCTTTTGCCAGGTGACAGATGGTGACAGAACAGTTGAAATGAAGGAGAATCATTTCCTGATTTGCTTTAGAGCTCTTGCTCAGGAGTAGTTGTGATCCCTTCTTAGAGATACTTGAAGGATGCATGACACAAGGATAAACAGCTGGAACTGGTAGTTAGAGTTCCTACTCACAGGACCAAGGATCACATGCTAAGCTGACAATGTAGCACATCTTCACCACCACCCTATGACACCTGCCACCACCCTCTCAATGGCCCAGTTTTAGATCTGAGTGCACTTATCATAGAGGACATATGACAGGTAACTTCTAACATGGGCTCACATTGCCAGTCCTGCCACAGGGAGGGGAACATCGCTCTTTCCCTGTCCACAGCAGCCACTCCTCTTCCCAGGCTTCCTCCAGTGAGATCACAGCTTTCTGCAGAGTGTGCAGAGGCTAGGCAGGGCCTCCCACTTGACTCTTATCAGGATCTCAGGTCTGCTTTCTACCTTCTTTGGAAGGTCTATGCACAAGCAGTCTCCCAGGGCAGGGCCTGGGGACGCTGGGGCAAGCCTCTTACTTGTTCTTGTTTTTTTTTTTTTTTTTTCTTTTTAACAGGATGTGAGAGATACCTTGAGCAGGTGAGTACTATGGAAATTCAGGAAAGAGGGTCTAGGGGGAGAGAGTTGGGTAGAAGGATGCTGAAGACATCTCTACCTTTGCTTTTTCCAGGAGCTGCGCTGTGAAGCTGGAGCCACCGGAGGCCTTTTCCTTGAAGATACAAACTGAGTGTGATGTTCCTGAGCAGTACCTGGATGTGAGGAAAATGTTACAACGTTATCAAGGTATATGTACGCAGGACTCCCTTGGTACCGTAATGGAAGAAACCTTAAATAGTCACTGTGCTGGCCACCACCTGGGGTGACCAGGATCAGAGACTGTGTAACTATTTACCAAGGAGCTCTCTCCCTCTTCTTGTTTAATGTGCTCTATACTGAGTGTGTACCCCATCCTGGTCACCTGTGGGGACTTCTCACTTTCTGCTCTCCTTTGCAGTCTCCCTGTCACCCATCAGCTTCTGGCACTCAGGTTTCCAAAATGAGAAATAACTTTATTCACAGTTCCCACTTCATTGAGTTGTCATGAAAATCTCCCACATTCCTATAGGTAACGTGCTAGTTCAGTGTCTGGCACAGAATCAGGAATACAGCATAGCGTTACATTTGACTGTGGTGTTTCTTGTGACTATTACAAATTTTGAGAGCAGTGCATGAAAATTACGTGACTATTATGAAGTATGGATCAAATAAATTTACTAACTACTGGGCAAACGTTAGGTCATTGAATTAACCCCACCATTCTCTTCAATCGATATGATGGTTTTTACTTTATAGTTAAGTCACAATAGCTAGAAAGAAACAAGGCTTTAATTGGAACATAGGCTGGCTTCATTTAAAATACATTTTGTACTCAGCCCCCAAAATAATTACATGTGTTTCTTCTTCTTCTTCTTCTTCTTCTTCTCCTCTTCTTCCTCCTCTTCTTCCTCCTCCTCCTCCCAGTCAGTGTTACACTTGATCCAAACACAGCTCATCCTCACCTAAACGTGTCTGAGGATCAAACACAAGTGACTCGTGGATGTGGCCAGCAGAATCTTGAAGTCTGTCCCAGGAGATTTACTGCTGTCCCCTGCATCCTTGGCTGTGAGGGCTTCACCTCAGGAAGACACTACTTTGAAGTGGACGTGGGAGAAGGAACAGGTTGGGATGTGG
>PVKB01008611.1:0-14715 GCA_004027205.1 Ctenodactylus gundi | reverse complement strand
GGGGGGGGGGGGGGGGAGCAATTTAGCAGCTTCACGAGACCCTGCCTCAAATCGAAACATAAAAACGGGCAGGGAGGGCTGCGGGGTAGCGCAGTGGTTGGAGCACTTGCCTAGCAAATGCAAAGCCCCAGGTTCGACATTCCAGCACCACATATGGCAAAAACCAAAAACCCATAATCTCAGCACACAGGAGACCGAGGCAGGAGGATTGCTGTGTGTTCAAGGCCAGCCTGGGCTACATAGTAAATTCAGGACCAGCCTGGACTGCAGAGGGAAACTCTGTCTCAAGAAGTAAAATTGTTAGGGGCTAGAGGAATGCCACAGCGATTAAAACACCCTGAGTTCGATTCCCCAGCCTCACATAAAGCTGGGTAGAGTGGCACATGCCTGCCATCCCAGCCCTTGGAAGCTGAGGCAGCCAGATTGTCTTGAGGTTAAGGCCAACCTGGCCTACACCAGTGAGTTCAGGACCAGCCTAGGCTACAGAGTGAGAACATGTTTCAAAAAAAGAAAAAAAAAATTAATCAGCTAGGGGTTTGGAGGAATGGCTCAGCAGTTAAAGCACTTGCTTGGCAAGTGCTACATCAAGAGTTAAGTACCCAGTTTGATTCCCCAGCACCACATAAGCCAGGCATGGTGGCGCACACCTGTAATCCCAGCACTGGGAGGCTGAGGCAGGAGGATTGCTGTGAGTTCAAGGCCGGGCTGGGCTCCATAGTGAGCTCAGGACAAGCCTGGGCTGCAGCGTGAGACCCTGTCTCAAAAAAAAGGCGGTGGGGGGGGGGGCTGGAGCGTAGCTCAGTGTAATCCGTCCCCAGGACCACACACAAGCCAGAAGGTGTTGTGTATTTCCTTGGGGATGGAACAGCCCAGTGCCCCTATTGGCTGCTTGCACACACTCTATCACTGAGCCATATCCCCAAACGCGTGTGCACGTGTGTGTGTGTGTCTCTGTGTGTATGTGTGTGTCTGTGTGTTCAGGGCCTTTGCACTGAGCTACATCCCACCTCATTCTTAGGTTTGATTTTAAGACAGGATCTCGCTAAGTTGCTATGCTGCCCAGGCTGGGCCAGAACCTGTGATCCTCCTGCCTCAGCCTCCGACAGTGCTGGGATGACGGGCTGTCACTAGGCCTGGCTTTGATTTAGATTCTGTTGGCCTACCCTGACGGGGTCCCTGGGGTGGGACTGTGGGAAACCAGGGGCCTCCATCACGTATCTTTAAGCAGGTAGGGTGAGACGAGGGAGTGAGGGCCAGACCAGCTGGCCGCCCACACCTATCCTGCTCCTCACAACACCCGGTGCTACTGGCATGGCCTGGCCGCCATCCCGGCCCAGCCCGCTCCCGCCCCAGCCGCCAGCGGGATTTATCTCTCCCATCTCTGAGGGCTTTCTTTCTTTTTCTGTTTCTGTCTGTCTGTCTCTCTTTTTGGTACAGCTTCAGCTTCCTGGACTTCTTTCTTCTTCTCCTTCTTCCTCTCCTTTGTGGTCCCGGGGATCCAGCCGAAGGCCTTCCACCTGAACTGTACCCCCAGCCTGTTTTTATTTTTGATTTTGAGACTGAGTCCTGCCAAGTCACTCACTTGCTCAGACTGGGCTTGAATTTGCCACACTCCTGTCTCAGCCTCCTGGTGCGCTGGAATTACAGGCCTGAACCACCGGGCCCAGCCTCATCTCTGAGTTTATAAGTAGTCTATACGCTCACCAACTCACCATCTACACACCCAACAAATCCACCTGCCGAGCTACTACACATACAGCCCCATCTGAAGCACGGCATCTGGGATGGTGGCCACCTGCACCCCTCCCTGATAGCACCTGAATCTGTTTTGTTAATATGCAAATTGAGGTCACAGAGTGCAGTGATGTCCCATGAGTCACAAAGTGAGAGCCATGAGGCTGAGACAGAGACACAATTGTGTGACCCTGGAGTCCCACGCAGAGGGCATGGGGCACACAGCCTGTCCCCGGGCTGTCTGAGGGGATGCCAGCCCAGTGCGGGTAGGGAGGCATCATTCCCACACTGAGGACACCTCTCAGGACTCCGCTGCATGGGATGGAGATCCCCAGCCCCTCGGTGTCCCTCTGGGCTCGGATGTGAGCCACGGCAGGGCTCGCCCAGCAGGCACTGGACTTGTGCTGCCCGGAGTGCCACGCACCTGAGTCCGGAGATATGCTGGGCCAGATGCTGAGAGGCTACCAAGGCCACCAGTCACACGTCAGCTTTCCTGGTTTGTGCCTCGATGAGACGAAGCCAGACGCAGCCAGGCATGGGGGGTGCACTTGGAACAGCAGCACTCCAGGAGGCTGAGGCAGGAGAATCACAAGTTCCAGCCCAGCATGGGTGATTTAGCAATAGTGAGACCTTATCCCAGAAATAGTAAAAAATATATAGCTTTTTGGCACTGTCCAGGGAGAGATCCCAGCACTGTTCTAGATTCCATCCTGACTTTCAGGGAAACTCACAATGCCCAGAGCCCCTGGCATTCTGTGAATGAAGGAGGGCGCCCTCCAGTTCCCGGCCACGCCAACCTCAATTCCAGAGGGGACAGTATAACTACAAAGGGGCAAGGGACAGATCTACATTCCAGCCTGCTGGGTCAGGCTGTGGCTGCCACCAAAACCCTGCCGACCTGCAGGGACACTGGCCATGCTGATGTGTGTTGCTGCCCCTGGAGCTACTCCTGCTGCTGGCGGGTTCACACTGGGGGCTTCACCAGCCGGACCCAGGCAGCCTTGTGAGAGCCCTCTCTGGGGGGTCGAGGACCCCAGCGCAGGCTGCCCATCCTGCACTGTGATGTCCCATCTCAGCCTGCTGCAGCTGCCCTCTGCAGCAGAGTCCCCGCTGCATGCTGGGGACAGTGCCACTCCATGTGACAACAGCCCGGGAAGCTCTTCACCTGAGTGGCACTGTCTCCAGAGCACCTGTGTGACCTCTGCATCTGCGAGGAAGGGTTGGAAGAAGTGCAGGTGGCCTCTGCGCCCAGTCTGTGGTTCCCTACCAAGGACTGTGGTGCCCAGCCAGCCGCGGGACGCCCGTCTCAGCCCCCACCACCCAGGCTGTGCATGGAGCTGCAGGTGAGGGCCAGGAAGGAGGGGCTGCCAGGAGCCCAAATCGGCACTTGGGAAAGACCCCAGGAGTGGGACTGCAAAGAGCCACCCCTGGGGTAGGCATCTCAGGTGTCCCGCCCGGGGACGCAACAGCTCCTGGCTCTGGCCACTTTAGCAAGCCCTGGACCGGGAGCATCTGTCCCCGGCCCCCAGAAATCCCCGCCAGCGGCAGGGCTCTGGCCACACTGGCCTCGGGCTCCTGTCCCCTCCTGACTGGCTGGATGACCACCTGATTTCTCAGGCTCATCCTTCCGACCCCCTGGGGCTGTCCCTAAGCCTGGTGCCTCAGAATCTTGTCCACTGTTTTTTTTTTTTTTTTTTTTTTGAGACAGGGTCTCCCTCTGAGTTCAGGGTTTGTCCTAAACTCATTGTGTAGCCCCGGCTGATCTCAAACTCACAGCAATCCTCCTGCCTCAGCCTCCCAAGTACTGAGATTATAGGTATGAACCACCCTCCTGGCTTTTGTGGTGCTGGGGAACCCAACTCAGGCACGTGAGCAAGCCAGGCACTAACCGCCGAGCTGTTTCTCCAGCCCCTTTGGTTTGCCTTCTCTTTGTAGATTTTTGTTTTTAGGTACTGTGGTGTGAACCCGGGGTCTTCTCACTGACCTACTTCCCCAGCCTAGTGTTAATTTTGATTCTGAGACAGGGTCTTGCTAATTTGCCAAACTGCCCAGGAGAGGCTCAAACTTGGGATCCTCCTGCCTCAGCCTCTTGGAGTGCAGGGATCGTAAGGACCACGCACGGGCCACTGCAACGAGTCCTTCCTTCAGTGTGAGGTTCCCCCCTCCGTGAACTTACAGCAATCCGTGACAAGCTGACTCACGTATGCAGTGTCCCAGAGGCTCCGGCGTCCCAACCCCTCCCAGCTTGGGCCGGTCAGAACCGTGTCCTTGCTCCTCCTCGGGCTACAGGTCCCCACCTCCTCCCAAGGGACCCTCCCTCCATCCTGACCTCCCGCTGACCTGGAGACCCCAATGATGGGCTCATCCGTGCCCCCCACTGACACCGTGCACTGGCCCAGGCATGACCGCATGCTCGGTGACCCATGCTCAGCTCCCCCGTTGCCCTAGTCCGGTCAGGCTTATCCCCATCCTAGAGGCCAGAAGTCCGACTCCCAGGTCTGGGCAGGGCCACCGTCTCAGGGGAGGATCCCAGCACAGGTAACCTCATCGCTATGGGAGGCTGAGGCAGGAGGCTGCATGTGTGAATCCAGCTGGGGCAATTTAGCAACTCTGTGAGATCCTGTCACAAAACAAAAAAGGGCTGGGGATGTAGCCCTATGTGATGGCCTCTCCCACCTTCCAGGGTACCTGGGTCTGTGGTCACATCACTACGTCTGTCTCCTCATGATGTTTCCCTGTGTATCTGTGTCCCAGTGGTCCCTCGCCTGTCTTTCTCCTGCCCTGTGCAGAGACTTAAATCCAGGGAGCACTGAGCTATACCCTCTACCACCCCTTTTTATGTTTTGAGACAGGATCTTGCTAAGTTTCCCAGGCTAGCACCAAACTTGGGATTCTCCTGCCTCAGCCTGCTGAGTAACTGGATGACAGGCAATCATGGCTGGGTCCAACCCAAATCTTATTTATTTTTTTAAAGGACATCTGTTCCTGAATGTAGTAGGACTCATTCTCAGGATGTCTTCTCAAGATTCATAATCACCTGAGCTTGGTGACCTGGGCCTGTCATCCCAGCACTCTGGGAGGCTGAGGCAGGAGGATTGCCAGTTTAAGTTCAGTCAGGGCAACTTAGTGATTTAGCAAGAACCTATCTCAATTAAACAATAAAAAAGGCTGGGGATGTAGCTCAGAATGAAGGTCCCGAGCACCACTAAATGTAAAGACAGAGTCATACTCCTATTTGCAAAAATCCTTTCTTTTTTTCTTTTCTTTTCTTTTCTTTCTTTTTCTTTCTTTCTTTCTTTTTTTTTTTGAGACAGGGTCTTGCTCTGTAGCCCAGGCTGGTCCTGAGCTCACTATGGAGCCCAGGCTGGCCTTGGACTGGCAATCCTTCTGCCTCGGCCTCCCTAGTGCTGGGATTACAGGCCTGCACCACCACACCCATTTTATGCGGTGCTGAGGAATCGAACTCAGGTGCTTAACACTTGACATAGCATTTGGCCGGCAAGTGCTTTAACTGCTGAGTCATTCCTCCTGCGCCCAGAAAATCCTTTTTCTGAATCAGGTTACGTTTAGGGGTTCTGAGGACTTCATGGGGTGTGTTCTGGGAGCCGAACCCAGGGTCTTTGCACTGACTATATTCCCTGTCCTTTTTCATTTTGGGCGGCCCTGGCGGCATGGGCCTACTATAATCCCAGAACTTTGGGAAGCCGCGGCAGGCAGCGATTAGCAAGACCCTGTCTCAAAATTAAAAATGAGTTCAGGACGTAGCTTAGTACAAAGACCCTGGGTTTGGTTCCCGTACTGGAAAAATTCTTTTTTCTTTTTGAGACGGGTCTCAGGTCCCTAAGCTGCCTGGGCTGGTCTGGACACTGCAGTCCTCCTCTCGCGATTTCCCAGAGTGCTAGGAAGACAGGCACACACCACCATGCCTGCCTGGGACACACATTTCTGGAGCGGGGAGGGCACCACTGACTTCACTACCCTGCTAAACCCCCCAGGCCAGGGGCCTGGACCAGAGCTTCCCCATCACAGAGAGGTTTTGAGTTCAGGGCCACTGCTCTGACGCGGCTTTCGACGCCCCAGGCAGCCCTGGCCGCTGGCCCGCCTGCCTCTCAGCCACGCGAGCCTTGCTTCCCTGCATGGCTTTGCCCGGCCCTCCCGGAGCTCACTGCCGGCGGGCACCCTGGCACCCTACCTCTGCGCTACAGCAGCGGCCCCTGCGTCCCACGCGGCAACCTGGAGCTCCCTTCCTCCCTCCGACAGCCACGCCCACGTCCAGGCCACGCCTATGGCTCCTCCCTCACTTCTCAGGGCTCAGCCCCAGCCTTAAAGAGCTCCCTGGCACCCTTGCGCGCTGTCCCCAGGGTGAGGAGGTTAAGCCTGTGGCTTCCCACTTAGATGTCCTCTGGAGCCGGAGGCGCCTTGTGAACAACCGTGCTGGTGATGGTGGTGATGCCCTCAGGTTCCCCATCTGCAGGGATTGGTAAACCTGCAGGGAGGGGTTCTACACGCACCAGGGAGCTGGACACAAGCTAGGACCTCATCAGAACCAGGAGACAGGGCACAGCCAGAGCAAGCACTGGGACCCCAAAGTCCAAGCTGGCTGGGGGGCTGGGGGGTGCTGGGGTGCTGCGGAGGCGGGTCCAAGCCCCCATTTGCCTCTGTGACCACCCCACACCACAGGGACACCTCTGGCTCACGAGTAGTAAAAAGACTTTATTAAGAAGGCTTTGAAGTTCAAAAAAATAAAACTCTTGATACAATTTTTTTAACCCTTAAGTCAGCTCAGCAAATATATAATCAGTAATTTAGCTGTGTAAGATTAAAGGTCCATTATTACTTTTCTTTAAAATAAAATATATTTTAGTTCTTAAAATTTATCCCATAAAGTACACATTTCCCTATAAACTCCCTACATATACACAGGAGGTAAAAAGGAAAAGTTTTTTTTTTTAAAAACACAACTTTTTAAAAATTTTTTTTAAAAAAAGGACAACCAGAAAAAAAATACAAAAAAACCCAAAACACACACGCACGCACGCACACACACACACACACACACACACACACACGCACGCACGCACGCACGCAGCAGGGGATTTATAATTGGGGAACAAAAAGGAACTTCCGCTTGGGACACCCCCAACCCACCCCACCCCCTCAGGCGTCCACTGGGGGACGCACAGCGTGGTGAGCGTGACTCCCCCAAAAGGGCGGAACGTTGCCACGCCCCCTCCGGCCGCGCGGAGACGGGCCTCAAGAACTCACATTGTCAAATCCCAAAAAGCTGGGGCGAAGGGCGGTTGCGGGCCTGGCGCTGGTTTCCGGGCGCGGTTAAGATCGCCCGGAGCTGGGGCGCCTCAAGTAAAAAGTGCACGCGGCCTGTTCTGTCGGGTTTATTTTAACCTGTCCACTCAATACTGTTATTTATCAAGAATAGATGTGTCGCCACTGGGCTGCTGGTTGGCTGTCCCCAAGCCTGGCTGAGGAGTTAAAGCCATCTCCAGACACTAGGTGGCCCGCGCCGCGTCGCCCGCACCCTGCCCCGGGCCACACCCGGCCCGGCCCGCCCCCCCCCCCCCCCCCCCCCCCCCCCCCCCCCCCCCCCCCCCCCCCCCCCCCCCCCCCCCGCGTCGCCCACTCTAGGAAAAGATATGAATGGCCTGGGTAGCAGGCGTCCGGCAGGCGGGACACTCGGGCTGACTCTTGCCGCAGATGCGCACGGCACAGTCCATGCAGAAGAGGTTGTGACCGCAGGGCACCAGCGCTGCCATGGCCTCGCCCTCGGCGCACACCACGCACTCGCGGGCCGCCGGGGCGGCGGGGGCCGCGGACGAGGCGGCGGCGGAGGGAGGCGACGTGGACACGGCGGCTGTCGCAGGGGCCTTGCGGCTGCCGTCGCAGACGCCCGAGTCCAGCGCAGGGGGCACCGGGGCGGCGCTGGCTGCCGCAGCGAAGGAGGCGCAGCTGGCAAAGGGCGCGGGCTGAGAGGCGCTGGGCGAGGGTCTCCAAGACAGCGCGCCCGCCGGCTCCGGGGCGCCGCGGCGGCCCAGCGGCAGCTCCAGGCCCAGGCCGCCGGGCTCCGGCAGCGTGGGAGAGTGTCGCGGCGTCCCGGTACCGCTGCCCCGCCGCGGACCCGCGGGAGGTGCGGCCGGGGTCCCGTTGATGGTCGCACAGCCGCCGAAAGCCGGCAGGGGCGCGCTGCGCTCGAAGGGGGCCCAGATGGTGGCGGCGGCGGGCACCGTTAGGTCCAGCGCCAGAAACTCAAAGCCGAAGTCGCAGTCGTCAGGGGCGGCCGCGCCTGCGGGGACCGAGGCGCTGTCTCCCCCGAACGCGAAGCCGCCGTTCCCCGAGCCGCCGTAGGGGCTGGAAGGGCCCGCTTCCGGCCCGGGGGGAGCACCGCGGCTGCCCGCGTAGAAAGCCTCGGGGGCGCCCAGGGCGCTGTCCCCTCGGAGGCCGGGCGTGGCCGCAGGGGGCCGCCGCGCGGGGTGGGGCGCCTTGGCCCACAGGCTGGCCGCGGACCCCAGCAGGTCCAGGCACACATCGGTGCCGTTGGCGTGGAAGTCGCTGTCTGGGCCCGACTCGGCAAAGGCGCCGGTGCGCAGCGTAATGTGCGCCTCGATCTCCTCGCGCGCGCGGTCCACGTTCTCGGGCATCCCGGTCACGGCGAACACGGGCTCCTTGTCGCGCCCTGGCGTCACGATGTAGGTGTGCGTCCGCTGCTGGATGCGCTTGATGGTGGCGCCCTTGGGCCCTACCACGAGACCTACCACACGGTAGGGCACGCGCACCTGGATGGTGGTCTGCCCCGGGAGGTTGGGGGGGCCAGGCACTGCCCCAGGCAGCCCGCCGGCCTTGCTTCGTGTGGCGCGGATCATGGAGAAGTGCTCTGCAGCTGACAGGATCTCGCGCTTGGCCATCTCCACGTCCTCCTTGCGACCTGTTACGATGAACACTGGATCCTCCCCACGCACCGGAGTCTTGATGTAGGTGTTCGTCTTGGCCCGCAGGGCCTTGATCTTACACCCTGCAGCAGAGGGAGAGGTGGTGACCAGGTGCCCTGCCCAGGGCCTCTGGCTTATCCTGACACCAGGCACACGGTGTCTCCCATACACCAAAGCTGAGTTTCCCTCTTGGGCTCCAAAGTTTGCCAAAAAGCAAGAGCCAAGCCCAGTGACACAGGCCTGTAATCCTCCCCTGGGAGGCTGAGGCAGGAGGACTGCCAAGTTTGAGCCCAGACTGGGCAGACTTCATGGTGAGGGCTGGGGATATATTAAGTGGTTCAGTGTGACTGTGCTGTGCTGGGTCCCCAGTATCACATCTACAAAAAGCAATAAGGATCGTACTGTGGGTTACCCAGATTCCAGTTCAGCTAAACATCAAAGGGCACTATTTTGGCCTGAATGATTGTGCCACGTTACACAAGGGGCAGGTATTAGGAGGCCGGACCTTGGGGAAGCCAGCAGGGTACAGTGCACCTAAAGGTCAGATGTCAACAAGCTCCTCGCCCCTCCCATTGTTATCACCACACATAAAAAGCCCCATCTAGTGACACATGGTGGCATACCCCTGTATTCCCAGTACTCTGGGAGGCTGAGGCAGGGGGATCACAAGCCAAGTCAAAACTGGAAAACTTACTGACTTCATGAGACCTTGTCTCCTAATAAGAATTTAACAAGGACTGGGACCTTGGCACGGTGACACAAGCCTGTAGTCCCAGCACCTGGGAGGCTGAGACAGGAAAACTGCTATGAGTTTGAGGTCAGTCTGGACTACACAGTGAGCGCAGGACCATCCTGGGCTATAGAACGAGACCCCGTCTCAAAAAAAAAAAAAAAGACAAAAAGAAAAGAAAGAAGAAAAAAGGAAACCAAGGTATCATCTCTGAAGAAAGGGCCCTCACCACACCAACTCTGTTGGACCTTTGGTCTTGGAGTTTTGGCCTCAAGAACCATAAGCAATATATTTCCACTCTTGGGAAAGTTATAAGGGCTTTTGTTATAGCAGCAGGCAAGGACTAAGACTGGGACCTCATGTGGAAACACAGAAATTCTTTTGTTCCTTTGGGTCTCACTCTGTAGCCCAGGCTGGCCCTGAATTCACTATGTAGCCCAGCCTATCCTAAAACTCACAACGATCCTCCTGTCTCAGCTTCCCAAGGGCTGGGACTGCAGGCATGTAACACCAGGCCCAGCTTGGAAATAGAGAAACTTTTGCTGATGCAATTACTTAGCATGTGGTCATACTGGGCAGAGAAAGGCAGGCCCTAAATCTCATACGACTAGAGTTCTTATAAAAGGCAAAGCCAGGGCTTGGGGGCATATCTCAGGGGTTAGAGCACCACCACGCAAGCACAGGCTCTGGGTTCAGTTCCCTTGCATCATGTAAGCCAAGCACAAGCATGGTGGTGTATGCCTATAATCTCAGCAGTCAGGAGGCTGAGGCAGGAGGACTGCCATGAGTTCTAGGCCAGCTTGAGCTCCATAGTGAGTTTAGAACCAGCCTGGACTACAGAGCAAGACCTTGTCTCAAAAGGGGGTGGGGGGGCGCTAGACTCTGTCTCAACTAAACAATGAAAAGGGGTGGAGAAAGCAGATCAGAGTGGAGCAGAAAGGCCTCCTGGAGTCTCTGAGGCCTAAGCCCGACTCTGATTCCCAGTCACACACACACTGACAGTCTGTCTCTCTGGACTGGTGGCTGGGATCTGAGCCCCAGCCCCTGGGGATTGTGGGGGCTGCAGATGGCTGCTGGGCAAGTCATGGGCCCTAGGCTCCAATGCCAGTGACCATCCCAGAGGCTGGCCCTGTCTGGTCTGTGCTCTGGCCAACATCTCCCCACCAAGGGCAGGATTGCAGGGCCTGGGAGCCATGGCACTGCTCATCTGACACTCGGGGACTACACAGCAGAAGAAGGAAAACATGGTCCCCACCACTGTCCACCACTGTCCCCAGGCAGTGGCAGAGCACTTGAGGTCACAAGGATGGAGGCTTGACATAAGCCTTGGGGAATGGGGGCATTTGGAAGAAATCTGAGGCAACAGTGACAATGACAGGCAGGTGGCACCCATCACTTGTTACTCTAAACCCCCTTGCAGCCAGGTACCGTAGGACAAAGGCACATCTTTCATCCCAGCACCCTGGAAAGCTGAGGCAGGAGGACTGCAAATATGAGCCCAAAATGGGCAACTTACTGAGAACCTTTCTCAAAAATGAAAAATAAAAAAGGAGCTGGGGCTGTACATAAATGAGAAGGCCCTGGGTTCCATCCCCAGGGCCACCAAAAACATACCACGATAATAATAAAGGCTGGAAGAATAGTACAGCAGTTAGAGTGCTTGCCTAGCAAAGTGCAAGAACTGAGTTCAGTTTCCCAGCACAGCACAAACTGGTATGGTAATGTATGCCTACAATCAGCACTCTGGGAGGCTGAGGCAGGAAGATCACAAGTTTGAGCCTAGCCTAGGCAACTCTGCAAGACCCTGTCTTAAAATCAAAAATAAAAAAAGGGGCTGGGGATATAGCTCAGTGTGAAGGCCCTAGGCTCCACCCCAGTAACAAAACAACAAAACAAACAAAAACAAACTGAGGCTCAGAGGACAGGGCTGGCCCTGAGTCCCTGTGACTCTGGCCCAGCAGGGAGGTGGCCAGGGGGGTGGACCCTCTCCTGCCATCCAGGTAAGGGGGTGTCTCTGGACCTGAGATCCCATAGAAAGGGCTGACAAATTCAGGGACCTCCCCCAAGGAAAAGGAGAACAGAATGAGGGAGCAGAAGGACAGAAACAGGGTGCAGGGGTCACTTGGGAACTGGGTGTGTGGGAGAAGTGAGAAGCCACAGAGGGTTCTGGAGCTGGGGAGGGTCAAGGGCTGCTAAAACTGGCACGCTGCCCTGCCCTCTCCTCTGGGGGGCCCTGCATCCACTCATGGGGCAGATACTGTGGGTGACACAGTATTCCGAATGGCATCTTACGTATCTTCAAAACAACCCCAAAGGAGGTGCTGCCACCACGTCACAGACACTGGTCGCTACCTGCTCCGATCACAGGGCCACCCCAGTGTGGGGGACACCCGGGACCCATTGTATCCCAGCACTGTCTCCCTCTCAGGGGCCAGCATGGCTCCATCCCATCACCCACAAAGGGTCCCAAATACACATCCAGAGGTCAGGGCCAATCCTGGCACCACAGGTTAGACTCAGCTGAGACCACAGGGCTGGATATTATCTGCATGACCCCTGTCACCACCCCTGGGGGCTGCAGATACCGAGACCTTCCAACATGAGGATGCCTGTGTTCACCCCACCCAGATGGACACTCCGATGATTTTGGGAAAAAGACCTCAAGGCTCAGTGTGCATCTGTGACCCTGCAGCCTTGGGCGGGCATTCAGCCCACGAGCTATCCGGACGCAATCACACGGATGGGGACAGAAGGGGAGCCACCAAGTGAAGCTAGCAGCAGAGTGGCAAAGGGAGCTGTCCAGCTAGGGTCTTGGGGTGTCCGCTCACAAGGACAGTGGGGCTTAGAGAGCCAGCTGTCACCCTCCCTGACTGCCACTCCTCAGGGTGGGTCTCTCGGCCCTGGACAACACTGACCCTCCACATGCCCTGCAACGGTGGACAGTGACACAGCCTATGGGCCATGCGCTCCACCCACCTGGAAGGGGAGGGCGGCAGAGAGGTGAGGGCATGCCTGCGGTTCCCTGCCTACCTAAAGGTGACAGGTGGCACTGCAGTTCAAGCCCTCTGCACCCCTCCTAGGGCCCCGGGACTGAGAGTCCAAAGGCAGGTTCCTCCCCCAGCCCAAGTGTGGGGCAGCACCCCCCCAGCACTGTGGACCCCACCCTGAGTTCCGGACCAAGGTTGCTCACTGGGGACGCAGCAGGGTGTCTGGGACTGGTGAGGCAGGTGGGGTGGTAGGGGAAAGTTGGGGTCCGGGTGGGGCTGTGCACAGGGTGGTGGGTGTGTGCCGGCCGGGCACTGCCCACCATCCACTTGCCCGCCCAGTAGCTGGAGGGCCAATGAGCATCGGCCAGCCTGATGTCACCCTGCGAATCTCAGCCTGGCTCTCTAACAAAGAGAACAATGGGACGGGTAGCTGCGGCTCCCACAAAGCCACTGCTGGGACCCCCAAGCCCTGGTCAGCCTACCTACGGTGGAGGGGGGGGGCACCTCGGAAACAGTTTCTGCAGGCACCTCTTCTACCAACCCCAGATCCTTGATGGGGGGTTCAGCTTGGGGGAGGGGGCAGGCCTCCTCTCCCGTCCCGTGGCACTCCCACCGCAAGCCGGACCCCAGCCTGGAGGAGTTGGGGTGCATCTTTTTCGCCCAGCCCAGACTTTCCTCCTGAATCCAAGGGTGCCCTTCCCAAGTCATCCCCAAATCTCAGCTCGCCCCGCCCATGCCTGTGGTGGGGGTGGAGCCCCCACCGCCCAGCCAGCGCCCGGTCCCCAGGTCCCTCTTTGGGGTGTTCCCGAGCGTGGCCGGGGATCCTGGGCAGCGGCACCCAGCGGGAAGGCTCGGGCCGTGCAGACAAAGGCTGCGGCGAGCGCGGGGCGCTACCAACTTTCTCCCGCGGCCGGTGGCTGGACAAAGGCAACCACCGGGCGGGGGCCGGGGCCCACGCAGGGCGTGTCCGAGGTTCGGGGTCCAGCTGTAGGATGGGCCAGGTTTGGGCTGGGCGGGAGGAGTCCCCCTCCCCCCAGGGGGCAGGTGATTTCCCCTCCACGGCGGTCACTCACCCTGGCGACCCACGATCTCGGCGACATGCTCCGAGCTCGGCACGGGGACGCACTCGGTCATGTTCACGCTCTTCTTGCGGCTGCCGATCACGCTCATCTGTTCGGCCAGCAGCGTCGGGGGTCCCAGGGCGGTGGGGTGGGGCGCGAAGCCGGCGAACACGTCGGGCGGGGACGGCCGGGGTGGCGGCGGCGGAGGGGGACTCACGTCGGGTTCAAGCAGCTGCAGCGCGCCGGGTACCACTGCCACCAAGGGGCCGCCGGCGCCGGGCACGCCAGCCTCCGGGCCGTCGGGGGACGCGGGCTCGGCCTCCCCTCCGTCCGCGCCCCCCGCGTGCTCCCCGTCCGGGGGTCCTGCACCCCCGAGCCCCAGCGCCGAAAGCTGGTCCAGCGCCAGGCGCAGCGCGACGGCTGCGTCGTCGGGCTCGGGCGGCGGCCGGGGCGCGGCCTCCTCAGTGGTCGGGGGCGGGGGACGCGTGCTGGGGTCCCCGCCGCCACCGTCGGGCTGCCCGGTGGAGCCGGGCATGGCCGGTGCTAGCGCTCGGGCCCGCGCCGCCGCCCGCGCTGCCCTCCGCCTGTGCGAGCTCGGCCGCCGATCGCCGGCATCCAGCGGCGGGGCGGGGCGGGCCGGGCGGGGGCGGCGGCGCGGGGCTGATCGGCCGAACCGGGCTACGGCCGGCGGGCGGCCGCGACTCTGCTGCTGGACGGGCAGGCGGGCGGCGGCGGCTCCTGGCGGGGCCGAGGCGCAGGCGGCGGCGGCGACGGCGGCGGCGGCGGCGGTACGGGGCGCTCGTGCCCTCCCGCCGCCCGGGCCCGCCCGCCTCCCCGCGCCCCGGCCCCGCCCCGGCCCCGCCCCGCGACGTCACCGCGGCCAACAATGGGCGTCCCCAGTGCGCACGCGCGGGGCGGGGCCACGCTCACATGACCTCCTCTCGCCCCGCCCTTGATGTGGGCGAGCACCCGGAGCGCTCGCACGTGCGGACGCCCCTGGGGCGGGTTCGTGGACTCGCCCGCTGGCAGGGCTGGGTCCGTCTGTGGGTGCGAGCGCCCGTCGCATTCCCTCGGGGCTCTCCTACCCGCCTTGTTCCTGAGCCAGAGATCCCCGCACGCACCAGTCGGGCCTGAGTCTTCCCCAGCCCCTTCCAGGCACCCACCACCCCCCGCCCCGCCGCCGTGACCTCGGAAGCCTCACCTGTCGGTCCCTGCCATCTCGCTCTCACCTGGGCTCTCCCCATCTTCGTGGTGTCCCACCC
>PVKB01008610.1:0-14727 GCA_004027205.1 Ctenodactylus gundi | reverse complement strand
GAAGGAAGAGAACAGGGAAGATCATTATGGACAGGGAGGTAGACAACATAATTCATACAAAGTGGCCTAAGAAAATGACACTTGAATAAAGGTGCAAAGGTACCTGGGAAATCACACTGAGTCCTGGGGGAGAAACATTTCAAATGGAGAACCCAGGGTGGCAGATACCTGGCCCATTAAAGAATGAAAGAAGGCCAGGATGAAGAAGAGAGGAGCACAGTAGGTAGGTCCAGCACCAAAGGGACAGGACCAGATCACATAGGTCCCTGCCGTCTGCAGTGAAGATGTTAGCTTTCATTCTAAATAAAACAGTAAGTTGTTTCAAGGTCTTGAGCAAACAAATAACATGATCTTATGTTCATTTTAAGTACACTGCTTGTTTCTCATTTAAGTAGAGACTGAAGGGAACCCAGCAGAGAGAACAACTGGAAGACCACTTCGATGATCCAGATCAGAAGAGAAAGGGGTCCTAATAGGGTGAAGGTAGAGACACGGAAACACTGGAAGAGACTGATGAGAGTAAATGAATGTGTTTTAACACACAGGCAGACTCATTCAGGTGACGAAGACTAAGCCAGGTGAAAGTCAGGGTGTAAAGCAAGTAAGCAACACCAAACCTGCAGAAGCCACAGGTGCATACCTATGAAAATAGTAAGACACATATACATTGAAAAAGGTGTCCCACTCCATCAGATGTGCATTCAGTCACTTCTTCAACCTCAAGATTGCAAAATTGGGCTTAGTAAATGAAATATTATCAGCTAAAACTGGGGAAGTGTATTCAGGGATATAAGTGGATACTCTTCACTGATCAAGTACTTCTAGGTACTAGACAATTTTTAAAAACATATTCTGCTCTTACAACAGTACTAGAAGAAAGCATTATATCCACGTTTATAGGTTCAGAGAGATTTGTAACTCGACTAATATCTCAGCCATACTAAAAATCTATTAAGAGTAAGAGCCAGGTTTGATGCTGCCGATCTGTAATCCCAACATTCTGACAGGCTGAGGCAGGAGGATCACAAAATAAAGCCTTACAGAGCTGGAGGAATGGCTCAGCAGTTAAAGCACTTGCCTAGCAAGTGCTAAGTCAAGTTCTAAGTACCTGAGTTCGATTCGCCAGCACCACATAAGCCAGGCACGGCGGTGCATGCCTATAATCCCTGCACTGGGGAGGCTGAGGCAGGAGAATTGTCCTGAGTTCAAAGACAGCGTCAGCTACACCAGTGAGTTCAGGAACAGCCTAGGCTATGGAGCAAGACCCTATCTCAAAAAAATAAAAGAATGCCAAGCATGAGAAAGACCATGTGGTGTTGACACAGGCCAGAAATCCCAGCACCATGGGAAGCCGAGACCAGTTTACAAGTTTGAGCTTAGGATAGGCAACTTAGTCCCTCAGAGAGATCTTGTCTCAAACACAAAAATAGTAGAAACAGGCTATATAGATCAGTGTGAAAGGCATGGGCTTGATCTCCAGTACCACACATATATGCAAAAAAAATTAATCTTCCCTAAATACTACCAGACAGAAGGACTGCAGTGAGTCTAAGGCCAGCCTGGGCTCCATAATGAGTTCAGGACCAGCCTGGGCTGCAGAGACCTCTCCCTCTCCCTCTCTCTCTCTCTCTCTCTCTCTCTCTCTCTCTCTCTCTCTCTCTCTTTCTCTCTCAAAAAAAAAGTTAAAGCCTAGCCTGGGCAACTTAATGATTTAACAAGACCTTTTCCCAGGGGCTGGAGGAATGGCTCAACAGTTAAAGCACTTGCCTAGCAAGCACTAAGTACCCTAGTTTGATTCCCCAGCACCACATAAGCTGGACGGGCATGGTGGCGCATGCCTGTAATCGCAGCACTCGGGAGGCTGAGATAGGAGGATTGCCCTGAGTCCAAGGCCAGCCTGGGCTCCAATGTGAGTTCAGGACCAGCCGGGACCAAAAAAAAATTAAAAATTAAAAATTAAAAATTAAAAATTAAAATAAAATAAAACCCTGTCTCAAAATCAAAATTAAAAATGGGCTGGAGATGTAGCTCAGTGCAAAGGCCCTGGGCTCAATCCCCAGTACTACCAAAAAACAAACAAACAAAAAAAAGATCAGGAAAATTTGTCTAAGTCCTGAAATTATATTCTCTTCATCTTATACATTTACACAGTATACCTGTCATTAAGAACCAATTTCTTTGCCACACTGACCTAGAGTAAGGTGAGCCTATATATATATATATAGGCTTAAATAGAAAAAATCCAAAAAATTAAGTACTTTTCATATGTTTAATATCAGGAAACAATTATTTAAATAAAAGGCACAACTACATTCCCTCTTTCACCATCAATTCTTTAATTGATTAGCTTAATATTAATTCTAAGGGTGTTCAACAACTTTGCCACCTCTATATAATTCAAAACTTGTTAACAACTTGCTTGCAAACACCATCAAACACAAAGATACTGACAGTAGTGACATAAAAGCAGTGATTTACCTTCACTTGTAGTATGGGTTGAAATTCCCTTACAAGCTTCATTGAAGAGTCAAATATGGAATTTCCAATTTTGACTGATTCCAAAAGGGGAACAGGACGAAAGTCAGTGTGGTAGAGGTCAGCATTCAGCCAGGAAGCCACAAGCTCCAAGTTCGGAAGAGTGGCACTCATGCCGACAACCTGCACAGCATTAGGCAGGGGACTTGCTAACGCTGTCTGGCTGTGAAACACAGGCGAAAGTCATATTCAAAGAAACAGTAAGTTAGCAAGTACTGCCGCTAAAGATATCCATGGTCTTGTCCTTTGGTACACACAAGCACACATTTCTTTACTATACACCCAGGAATATGATTACCGGGTCACAGTTTATCTGCAATTATAATAGATACTACCAAGCATTTCCAAAGAGACTGCGCCAAGATAATATCCCAACAAGCCATGTGACTCCTGTTGTCCTAGAATCTTGCCACCACTTAGCATTATCAAACCTGTTCAATGCTAGCCATTATGAGTGTGAGGCAATACTTGAAGGTGTAATTCATATTTTCTTGATTACTAATGTGGTGGAGCACAACTCACATTTATAGTCTACCTACATATTCGCTGTACCAGCTGAAGCTTGTCATTGATGTGCTGAGTCATCTGTGTGTGTGGTTTTTTTCACAGTATTAAAATAGTTTGTATAGTGACTTTCTTCTTCCATTAATTTCTGCTCATTTTTAGCATTTTTCTTCTACTTTCTGTGTAATTTTCTTCCACCTTACTTAAAATTCTTTTTCAACATTCGATTAATTTTTATTTATTTTTTATTTATATATCACCTGTTTCCCCTTCCCTCCCCCTTACTCCCTCCATCCCTTTTCCTCTCCACAAAGTCCATCTTCCTCATTTCTTCCTTATCTCTTATGCTTTTTATGGCTTGGTTTTTCTCATATTAGCAAAACCATATGAATTTAACTTTCTGGGTCTGATTCATTTCGATGAGCCTAATGGTCTCAAGGTGCACTCATTTTCCCACAGATGACTCAAATTTGTCATTCTTTATGGCAGAGTAGTTCTCTATTGTGTATATGTACCACATCTTCTTTATCCAGTCATCTGTAGTTGGGCACACTGGCTTCTTCCAGAATTTGGCTATTATAAATTGTGTTGCTATAAATATGAATGTTCATGTATCACTATCGTATGATGACTTTAACTCTTTTGTAAAGATATCCAGAAGAGGTATGGCTGGCTCAAATGGAATGTCATTTTTCAGTTTTCTAAGGAATCTCCATACCACTTTCCACAGTGATTGTACCAGCTTACAGTCCCACCAGCCATGGAGGGTTCCTTTTTCCCCACAGCCTCACTGGCATTTGTTGTTTCTGAATTCTTAATAGCAGCCATTCTTACTGGCATTAGATGGAACCTCAGTGCTATTTTAATTTGCATTTCTCTGATGACTAAAGATGCTGAACATTTTTTCATGTATTTATTGGCCATTTGGACTTCTTTTGAGAAATGATTACTCATTTCTGATTCCCATCTTTTGATTGGGTCCTTTAATTTAGAGGATCTAATTTTTTCAATTCTTTGTATATTCTTGATAACAGTCCTCTGAGGAGTAGCTGGCAAATATTTTTTCCCATTCTGTGGGTGCCCTCTTCACTCTGTTGACTGTTTTTTTAATTGTACAGAAGCTTTTAAAATTCATATAATTCCATTTGTTGATTCTTGGTGTTATCTCTTGTGCTTTAGGTGTTTTATTGAGAAAGTCCTGGCCTACTCCTAAGTCTTCAAGGGTTTTGCCAACTTTTTCTCCTAACAAGTTCAATGTATCCATTTTAATGTCTAAGTCTTTGATCCATTTTGATTTTATTCTGGTGCATGGTGAAAGTTGCAGTCTAGTTTCATTCTTCTGCATGTGATTAGCCAGTTTTCCCAACACCATTTATTAAAGGGGTTATCATTACTCTAATGTAACTTTTTGGACATTTGTCAAAGATCAGATGGCTGAAGGTACTCGGGATGTTTGGGCATCCTCAATTCTATTCCATTGATCCATCTGTCTGTTTTTGTGCCAGTACCATGTCATTTTTATCACTGTTACTGTGTAATATAATTTGATGTCTAGTATCATGATGCTTCCTGCTTTTGCTCTGTTGCTTATGATTGTTGTGGCTATTCTGGGACTCTGGTGGTTCCATACAAATTTTGCATCATTTTTTCTAGTTCTGTAAAAAACGCTGCTGGTATCTTGATAGGGATTACATTGAATTATCAGTTTAGGTAGTATGGTCATTTTGACAACGTTGGTTCTGCCAATTGAGGAACAAGGGATATCTTTCCATTTTCTTAAATTCTCATCGTTTTCTTTTTCAGAGTATTATGCAAAACTCTTGAAATGGATAAATAAACTGATTTACAGTCCTCCCTCTTCAATAACATGCATTATGCTACCAATTTCACTTTAAAAAAACTTTAGATACATGTCACAAGTTTTGTTATATTTTAACACTTCAAAACTATTTTCTAATTTCTATCAGGATTATTCCTTTGATTCAAAAATGAGCTCAAAATATTTCACTTAGTACTAAATAAGTTATGCATTGCTTACACTTATTCTTAGCTTAAATGCACTGTATGAGAGAATATATCTTAAGTGGTTTCAGTGGCTTGAATTTTTTTTAAGATTTGCTCTATGGCTCAGCAGAAATCTTTTCATGTTTCCTAAGCAACTTGAAAAAATATAAACTCTGTTACATTTGGTCATTTTTTTACCTGCAGTTATTAGGTCAAACCTACTGACTGTATTGTCATACTTCCTATATCCCTAATAACTTGGGATATAGATTGTCATCTGCCAATTCTATCATATAAGACAGATGTATTCAAATCTCCCTAAATGGAGCAAACCTGCTTAGTTAGTGCCCAGATTAATAAATGAAAATAGGCCTACACCAGACATACTGATATGAAATCTCACAATACTAAAGGGAAAAAAAGAAGCTCCTAAAAATTCCCAGAGGAAAAAAAAAATTTTTTTTGAGATAGGATCTCGCTCTGTAGTCCAGGCTGGTCCTGAACTCACTATGGAGTCCAGGCTGGCCTTGGACCCAGGACAATCCTCCTGCCTCAATCAGTCTCTCGAGTGCTGGGATTACAGGTGTGTGTCACCACGCCCAGTTTATGTGGTGCTGGGGAATCGAACTCAGGTACTTAGCACTTGATTTAGTGTTTGCTAAGCAAGCGCTTTAACTGCTGAGCCATTCCTCCCGCCCAAAAACTTTTAAATGTGATATGAAGAACAAAGTCTCAGCAAAACACCAGATTTCCCAAAACAATGAGAAAACAGAGTATAATGTTTCCAATCTTGACTTTTATACCTAGATAATATACAAATTAAAAATAAGGTATTGGGACTGGAGGAACGGCTCAGCAGTTAAAGTGCTTGCCTAGCAAGCACTAAGTCAAGTGCTAAGTACCCAAGTTCAATTCCTCAGCACCACATAAGCCAGGTGTAGTGGTGCATAACTGTAATCCTAGTACTTGGGAGTTGGGAGGCTGAGACAGGAGGATTGCCTTGAGTCTAAGGCCAGCCTGGGCTCCATAGTGAGCTCAGGACCAGACTGGGCTGCAAAGTGAGACTGTCTCAAAGAAGAAAAAAAAGGTATTTTTTATTTATTTATTCAGCACTGGAGATCAAACCCAGGACCTTTCACAATGAGCTACAGCTTATTTTCTAGTTTTGATTTTGAGGTAGGGTTCCATTAAATTGTCAAATTGTCCAGTCTGGGCTTGAACTTGCAATTCTCCCTGCCTCAGTCTTAGCCTCACAAAATTCTGGAACTACAGGCTTGAATCACATCAGGCTCAGCCAAACTACAAGATATTTTCAAATACGCACATTCTCAAAAAAATTGTACTCATTAAAAAATCTTCACTGAGTACAAGTACAAAATCGTGTGTTTTAGGGGTAACTTCTTTAAGAAGTTCTTTAACAACTTTGGTAGACTTGCAAATGCGCTGGAATATAATAGTTGGGGATTTATACACCTGGAGAAGAGGCCAGAGGTAAAATAATAATAATCACCTAGAAAACCAAGCTATTAAGCTGGCCACGGTGGCCCATACCTATAATCCCAGCACTCTGTGAGGCTGAGGCAGGAGGACTGCAAGTTAGAGCCCAGCCTGGGGAACTAATTGGGAATGCAAGAATTAATTCTCTTCAAGGTGACCAAAGAATCTGCTAACAACATACTGTCATGGTAACAACCTTCTAGGCTTGAAGGCCAGCTGCTGAAATATGATGAGCTGCTGAAACATTCCTTTCTGTCAGATATGACCAAAACATAAGTGTTCCTTGATACATTTTTATACTCCCAACTGACAGTTTATCAGGCCTTGTAGTTTGTTAGGAAGCCTACCATTGTTTAATTCCTGACATGCTTTTGGGAGTTCTCTGTAATGAACTGCTGCTTCAAGCTTCTTCTCTTGGCTGTATTTCCCTTATTTCTTGAATAAATATGGGAAGAGACCTCAGCATGTTATTACTCTGAGGACACTCTCCTTTAGGGTGTTAATCTGATACTAACCTCTGCAGGTGTGGTGCCAGTAAAAAGCACTGAAAGTTTATTCATTTCATGTTTTTGTCTTTTGTTCAAAAATGAAAACAACTTGATGAGACCCTGCCAAAAATAAAAAATAAAATAAAAAAGGACTGAGGATAGATTTCAGTGCAAAGATCCTGAGTTCAATTTCTGGTACAGAAAGAAAGAAGAAAGTAAGAAAGTGAAGGAAACCAAGCCATCAAGTAAGACAGGTATTTATTAGTTTCAGAAAAAAAACAACATTTTTAGAAAAGTAATCACAGTTCAATGCTCCTACATTAATATAACATGGAATAATAACAAAGTGAAAACAGATTTCTACGGTTTACTTAAATTACAAACTCAAGTAGCCCCAATTAGAGACACTACTATAAACTCAAAACAAGAAAAAAAAAAATCTAGAAGTTTTGAAAGTGCTTGCCTCTGAGAAGCAGGGACTGAAGAAATTTTTGCAAAATTAGTATTGACTATGAAATTATACATATGTATAATAAACAATCAAAATCCAGATTTAAAAAAATCAATCATAGAAAGTGTACACACTGAAACAGTGAGCAGTCAGAAAATTAAAAACATTTACAAAGTAATCCAAAATCAGTTTTAGTCTTGAATAGTTCTTTTGGAACAAGAACAACTTACTGTACGTGAGGTTTATTTTCTAATTACAAAGTACTACATTCGTTTAGGTTGTACTTTTGCAGGAGGCACTTTCTCAACATTGGTGAAATATCAGAAGCTGCATTTTTTTTTTTCAGATACTCACCAAGAAGCTGATTTCTGGCTAATATAGCAAATCTTGGTCAGCAGAAGTTCCAGCAGATACCCTCGGTGAGAGTCACCCAGCATGTGCAATTCATCCACAACTACCATTCCTAAAAAGATTTCCCAAACACCAGGTTTTACTGAATTTCACAATGCTAAGAACAACTTCAAAAGACTCAGAATCTTAAACAGCAAGTAGCTTGCACTATAATATATGACAGGAGATGACGTCTCAAACCAGAATACAAAAATCAGGTTCTGAACAGTGAGCAATTCTTTTCCAAGATGTTTTACTTATCATTAGCAGTCCTACCACAATATATATTAGATATGAAATACAAACCAATGATCATCTTAGTCTGAGCTAACCAAAGCCAGGGAAAACTCCGATTACTCAGACATTTCTGCACTGTTACATGCCCCTCACCCCCGCTTTCTTTCATTTAAAACAGGGCCTTGCTCTATAGTCTGGGCTGGTCCTGCACTCAGGCTAGCCTTGAATTCAAAGCAATCCTCCTAAGTGCTGGGGTTTCAGACATGCACCACCACACGCAACTAGTATGCAGTGCTGCGGGATAGAACCTGAGGCCTGTATTTCCTAGGCAAGTACTCTAATCACTGAGCTACGCCCAACCCACTAGCTCTTATATCTTACTAATCTTTGAATCTCAGACTCCACTCCTACCCTACCACAATCTTACCATACTGTATTAAAATTAAGGTTCTCAATGAGTAACTTGTATTGTTGCTGCTTCTGTGGCTACTACAACCATTCCATTCCTATTGCTAGCTCCACATAATGGAGATTTTTCAGTGAGGAAAAAACATATTAAAGTAGAAAATATTCCAAGAGTCCCAAGCTCAAGTATAGTTCTGTTATTCCTTTCAATGGCAGCCTCTGGCCTCAGGTCTAATTTAGACATCATGGAACCCAAATATGATAATGCACACACTGCTACACTAATTGTGAAGATGACAAATCTGGCATCATCATGCTTCTATTTATGGCAAAATTTAGACAAAAAGGAAACAATGAGAAATGATTGAGGTTCAAGAATATCCTGTTTTATAAGGTATAAAAATTCAAGGAGGTGAGGTTGGTAACAGCAGCAGAACATAACATACTTTTCACTTTTTTTTTCCACAAAGAGCTCCTAACATTACAGATGCCAATGTTCACCTCCACACCAGTACAACATGGGACACAGAGAAATCACAGTAGCTTCACTCTATTTCATTGCAAACAGCAACGGGACCAGTGGCCAGGCCTCTCACCCCAGCACTCTGGGAGCTGAGATGAGAGCATCACAAGTTTGAGCACAGCCTGAGCAAACTACCAAGACCCTGTCTCAAAATCAAAACTAAAAATGAGCTGGAGATATGTAGCTCAATGTGAAGGCCCTGAGCTTGATCCCCAACACCAAAGAAAGGAAAGAAGGAAGGAAGGAAGGAAGGAAGAAAGGAAAAAAAGAAAATAGCAATGAGAAATATTTGCTTAAATCTTCTAATTTTCTTACCCAACAGATTCATCTTGTTTTCTTCTATAAGGCGATTGACCAGACCATTGGCTCTCTCGATCGTGCAGACAGCAATGTCCAAGGAGGAGAAATGCACTGTTGGAGAGGTGCTGCCCATGTAACCATCAACTTTTATCCCTACTTCCTGAAACAGACTCTGAATTCAGTAAAAACAATACAGGTGAAAAAAACTGAAGTCCATGAGTTGTCAATAGATAAGTT
The DNA here is from genome assembly GCA_004027205.1 of Ctenodactylus gundi. Taxonomy (NCBI): domain Eukaryota; kingdom Metazoa; phylum Chordata; class Mammalia; order Rodentia; family Ctenodactylidae; genus Ctenodactylus; species Ctenodactylus gundi. The sequence goes on along the minus strand of PVKB01008610.1, from coordinate 5,156 downwards.
CATTCCCAGAAAACAGACACAAGTATCCAAAGATATTTATGAGATTACTATCAGTTGCACTCGGTCAACAGTATTCTTTTAAGACTTATATACTACAAATATATGTTTTGAATAAAGTTTGGAGTTGACAAAACTCAACACAAAAGATCTGTTAAGACAAGGTCAAAATTAATTATCTCTTTTTTTGAGACAGGATTCCACTCTGTCATCCAGACTGATCCTAACTCATTATGTAGCCCAGGCTGGCCTTTAACTCAAGGCAATCCTCCTGCCTCAGCCTTCTGGTGTTGGGATTATAGGCATGCACCTATTATGTCTGACTTACGTGGTGCTGGGGAATCAAACTCAGTGCTTTGCACTTGCTAGGCAAGTGCTCTAACCACCATGCTATCCCTCCAGCCCTATTATCTCATTTTAATAGTATTTTAACAGTTACGAAAAATCTGAGAAATTTCTAGAAACTGAAGGAAAACTACTTCAAGCACTAACATTTTCAATCTAGTAAAGAGCAAAAAACTAGAAAATCTTAATTAACATTAATAAAACTTTTATTCGAGACAGGGTCTCATTCTACAGCCCTGGCTGGTCCTGAACTCACTACACATAGCCCAGACTGCCCTTGAACTCACAGCAATACTCCTGGCTCAGCCTCCCGAGTGCTGGGATTACAGACATGTGCCACCATGCCCAGCTTCTGTGGTGCTGGAGAATCAAACTCAGGGCCTTGAGCTTGCTAGGCAAGCACTTAATGGCTGCGCTATTCCAGCAGCTCCTAATATAACATTTTAAGGAACAAATTTATACTTCAAAAGGAAAACAGGTTTTTGACATAATGGGAGATTTTTAAAAGTCAAATTCAATGGGACTTTGATGTTATTATTATCACTTTTTTAAGTATAATCTTTAACTAACATACTTTCTCAATAAAAAGGATCCTTGCATCATTTTGTTACTTTGGGTCTAAGTTGAAAGGATGTTACCATGTAGGACCAGCTTTGTTGGTTATATGGCCTCTGAAATAACTGTTTAAAAGATTTACTTAATCATAGAACTTTAGCGCTGTTCATTTAACAAATTTCATCTGGGAGTTTACTGAGTTAGTGCTAAGGGTTAATGTCCTCACTTTACAAATGAAAACACTGAGGTCCAAGGGATTGTATGCGTGGGCTCAAGACATTGCAGCAAAACTGGGACTCAAACACCAATTTTTGGGTCTATCAATATAATATCTTCTCTTTCACACAGTAGATTCTTTGCATTTGATAAAACACTATATTTGGACAATATCTTAAAAATCAGTGAATAAATGAAAATGTGTGTATGTGTGTGTGTGTGTGTGAGAGAGAGAGAGAGGGAGAGAGAGAGAGAGAGAGAGAGAGAGAGAGAGAGAATGGGGATGGAGCCCAGGGACTCAGGTACAACCCTAGCCCTTTTTTTTTTTTAACAAGATCCGCTAAGTCACTAAATTGTTCAGGCTAGGCTTAAATGGCCACCAAGAGTGCTGGGATTATAGGCCTGTTAATTTTTGTGGACAGCCAAGAACAAATCACAACCTTAGAGCTTTGCCTAAGCATTAATGGATCTTGTCCTCAGGCCCCAAAAAAGTTTCCTCAGTCAGGATGGAAAATGGTTTCTCAAAACCCACTCCTCCCCAGGCGTCAGTCTGATCACCCCACTCAGTTAAAAATAATGATTTTTAATTTCCATGGTTATATGCTAATAAAGTGTTCTGTGTATTTAAGATAAAGTTCACAATTTTTTTCAGTGTTCAACAATTTCTCTTTTGATTTAATGGCCCTTTCTACTTTATACAATGATAATTTTTTAAATGCTCCTCTCTGCGATCTTTTTAACATTTTTAATGGTCAACCTTTAAAGCTAGATGAAATTCAGTAAAAGAAACTGTTTTCTATTTGAGTTTATAACTAACTGTATTTCAAAGAAATAAAGCTAACACTTACAGTAACAGACCTTTCAACATTTCAAACTTGGTACAAAAACATTACCTGGAGATAGTATTTCTTCTCTTTAGCCACAGAAACAAAAGGCAGAATAAACAAAGCTTTCTTCTGCATTTCTAAAACTCGCTTCAAGATAAGTAATTCTGCAACAAGAGTCTTTCCAGCACTTGTGGGAGCTAAAACAAACATAATTATTAAACAGTTATAACAAAAAAAGGAATATTAGTATAGTGAACTAATCAGTGTTTTAAGACATTGAGTATCACAGCTCCTAAGGCTACTTTATCATAAAGGAACCAACTAACATTTGAAATCTTCATATCCTGAAATGCACTTAACTTCAAACCTGCTCTCTAAATAGTTTCACAGTAAAATAAGTAACAAAGATTTAGTCAAGTGATTGATACACACCCGTACTCCCAGCACCAGGGAGGCCTTCAAGAGAGCCCAGACTACACAGTGAGATCCTACCTCAAAAAACAAAAACAAAAACAATTTTTTTTTGGTGGTACTGGGGATTGCCCTTCACACTATGCCACTGGGCCCAGCCAAATTAGCAATAAACAATAAACATATAAGTACCTAGCATATACCTAGAGACCCCCTAGGTCCTTAGTGTGTGAGAGCTCTATTTGGAAGGAGATTAACAACTTTAACATTTAACATTTGGGGAATGACGGAAGATCAGAAGGTCAAGGTCAGGAGGGAGAGAAGCTATAGGAAGGCTTATAGCAGAAAGGAAACAAACTTTTGAGAAGGAAGAAAAGAGGAAAAGAATATCAAACAGGGAGCTGGAGGAATAGCACAGCCGTTAAAGTGCTTGTCTTGCAAGCACAAGGCCCTGAGTTCAATTCCCCAGCACCACATAAAGCTGGGAGTGATGGCACATGCCTGTAATCCCAGCACTGGAGAAGCTAAGGCAGGAAAATTGTCCTAAGTCCAAGGAAAGCATGAGCTATACCAGTGAGTACAGGAACAGCATGGCTAAGGAGCAAGACTTTGTCTCAGAAAAAAAGTAATGCCAAGCATGGGAATAGACCATGCGGTGTTGGCACAGGCCAGTAATCCCAGCACCCTAAGAGGCCGAGACCAGGTCACAAGTTTGAGCTTAGGATAGGCAACTTAGTCCCTCACAGAGATCATGCCTCACATTCAAAAATAGTACAAACAGGCTATAGATGTAGATCAGTGTGAAAGGCATGGGCTTGATCTCCAGTACCACAAATATACACACACACAAAAAAAAAATTAATCCACATAACTGCAAGATTACACAGCCAAGAAGTGAAGCAGTTTTTAAGCAACCAGTTTAACTCCACAGCCTGAATTTATGTCTGCTGAATAATTAATTTTCTAATTCTTTCCTATGGCCATAATGAAATATCTGGGAGACTGACAATTTCAGAGAATACTGACCCAAAGAATTTCCATTTAAAATCAACATTCACTGGGCCCAGTGACATAGGCCTGGAATTCTAGCACCTTGGGAGGTTGAGGCGGAAGGCTTACAAGTTCAAGGCCAGACTGAGCAACTCAGCAATTTAGTAAAACTTTGTCTCAAATAAACAATACAAGGGGTCAGAGATATAGTTCAACAGAAAAGTTCTATGTTTACTCCCCAGTAACACAAAATAAAATAAAGTCAAGGTACCAAGCACAGGTTAAAAATTACATAAGTCAAAGTTGCTCTTGCAAAGCTATCTAACTCTTCTAAAACACATATTATTTATAGTTTTAGACATAAAACCCTGTGTAAACAGATCAATTTATAAGCAATAATGCATAATATTCACACTCTAAAAGCAAGTAACATCACTCTGCAACATATAGCTTTGTAGAGCAGGCAGAATTTGTCTTTAAAAATTGTGATATTTCAGGCTGGGGTATAGCTCAATGATTAAAGTGTCTGCCTAGGAAGCTCAAGGCCTCAGATTTGACCCCTCAGCACCACATATAGCATTATATGTGATGCATACCTGTAATCCCAGCACCCAGGAGCCTGAGGCAGGACTGCCCTGAGTTCTAGGTCAGCCAGTGCTATATAGTAATTTCTTGCTTTCCCTCCTACCCTATCCTTATAGCGAAACTTTCACAATTTAAATATGCATATGATACTGCACTTTCACTGACACTTTAAGACTTTATCTCAAACCTTATCTTAAGCTCTGTCTCATCCAACTGTTTTTTAAAAAGCTGTAACCACCACCAAGAGTATCCTTTACACTGTTTCAAAATGGCAGAGAAATTAATGTGCATAAATTCAAGTACCTGAATAAACTAAATTCTTTCCTTCCAAGACTTGTCCAAGCAAAAGGCACTCTGCCTGCCATTCAAACATCTTTTTTACACCAAAACTGTGGTATTTCTCCAAAACTTCTTTAGGAAGACCCCAATTTGCCAATAACAGCTTGTCTGTTTGGTCATCAGGAATGGTTTCCTTGCACAGCCCTCCTAGGAAAAAAAAAATAATTAATATAACTTTAGTAGTTAGCCCTCCACTGTGCAGTGTTGTTTTTTGTCTTGTTTCGTTTTGTTGTGTTTGTATTGAGGATTGAGCCCAGGGCCTTCACATAAAGCGCAACTCCAGCCTCCATTTCTTTCTTTCTTCTTTCTTTCTTTCTTCCTTCCTTTTTTCCTTCTTCTTTTATTTGTTTGTTTTTTCCTTGAGACAGGTATGCACTAAATTGTTGAATCCCCCCAATTTGGGCTTTAATTTGTGATCCTCCTGCCTCGGCCTCCCAGAGTGCTGGGACTACAGGCCTGCACCACTAGCCAGCTTCAAATTCTTATGTGTTGTAATGAAACTATTTATTTAAAACACATCCTGGGCCTGGGAGCATAGCTAAGTAGCTAAAGTGCTTCCTCAGTATGTGCAAGGCTCTGAGTTCAATTCCCCAGCACCCCATAAAAAATCAGTGGACATGGTAGCACATGCCTGTGAAAGAGACATAAGCAAAATGGAGTTAGTTCCGCTTACCACCTCCTTCCACTTACCCCTCCCCTCTCCCTGAGCTCATGAGAAAATCAACATTTGGCCCTAACCCTGCACCTGTGCCAGGAACAATCACAATATGTTCCTATATATCCAGAGGTCACCATGGCTGATAGATTGCAAGTTTCTGTGTTTCCACAAATCTCCATGGTCGATAGACTTATGTTAGATAGACGACGTATAAACTTCCTGATGTAGAAACA
>PVKB01008609.1:0-14813 GCA_004027205.1 Ctenodactylus gundi | reverse complement strand
GGGGAGGGGAGGGGAGGGGAGGGAGAGAGAGAGAGGGAGAGAGTGAGGGGGAGAGAGAGAGAGAGAGAGAGAGAGAGAGAGAGAGAGAGAGATCTTTACCTCTCACCTCCATTGTGAACACAGTGAGAAGGTGGCCATCAGCAACCCAGAAGGACCGCCCTCACCACTGACCATGGTCTTGACCTTCTTGCCTCCAGAACTGTGGGAAAATCAATATGCATGGCCTAGGTCACTCAGTATTTTGTAATGGCAGCTGGAGCAGGCTAAGACAGGTAGGTAGAAAGCCAGTAGCATCTTCAGGAAGACAAGCCAGCCAGCCTTGAGTTGTGTAGCTGAAAACAGTGACCAGCCTGACCCTGGCGCTGCCCGTGACTGCCACAGCGCCATAGCCCCCATAACAGACACCATGGCTCCTTGGGGTGGCACAGAGCTCATGTGGGCAGAGTCACTGGCTGCCAGGCGCCTGATCAGATGGATTCCCCAATTAGCTTCTCACTTCCCATTAGAAATCTTTGTGGGATGCATCTGATAACACAGCCCAGATCACATGAATTGTGGTTGCAAGGAAGCTTCTAGAAAAGTGCTTTGGTTTCTCTCATGCATCAGTGGGACTCATCGTGTGGGGTGTTTTCAAACACAGGAAAGTTATGCATCTGTGTGTTCACAGCTCTGAATTCTGATTATTTTCATTATTTAAACTTCTGCTTCCCTTGAGAACAAGTAGAAAAGCTAGGTCAAATCATCATCATCACCACCCCCCACCCCCACTCTCCTTAATCTGCTTTTTTTCCCCCCCAGAGAGTTGTGGAAATACCCAGGACTAGAGAGGTCAAGATTGTACATACAGGGGCAACTACTACGAGCTAAGCTGTTATGATGCAGTCCCTTTGCCCCTGGAGGAATTTACAAGTATGGTTGTGGGGGAAAAGGATGAGAATCTAAACTTTCCTTAGGACAGAGAAACCAGCAGAACTTACGTTGGTCTCCCAGGGCTCGAGAGAAAAAACCTGGGGTGTTGGAGGCTGGTCCCCTTGAGGGAGAGATAGAAAGTAGTGAGCCTGTTACATTACATGGCAGCTTCACTCTTGGGATACATGGCGAATTGTGTTACATTTCAGGGCAACAGGCTTAGAAGTAAGCAGAAAGTATCTGATTAAACAAGAGCAGAGTTTCCAAAGTCTTGCCAAAGGGTTTGGTGAACACTGAACAGTTTCAGTTGGCCCCTGGAAGGCAGATATTTAGAACTGGGAGCCAGGTTGGATAGTGTGTTATGAAAACTTAAGCCCAGCCTTCATCTGACTCAACCACTGATTGAATTGAAATGATCGGGCCAGGCATACGGGAATAATCCCAGCACTCTGGGAGGCTAAGGCAGGAAGATCACAAGTTTGAATCCAGTCTGGACAACTTAGTGACTTAAAGATAATCTGCATTTGAAAAAAATAGATACGTGGTGGGAGGACCTTAGGTTCAACTGCCAGTACAGAAAAAAATAAAACAAGGGGGAAAAAAAGACAATGGATGACCAAACTCCATGATACCTGTTTGGCAGGGAGAGATTAAGTGCTTCACGGAGTTAAACAACAGCATTTTGACACTTGGATTTCTTTATTTTTGTCCATACACAATGTCTGGCATTCAGTAAAAATTACAAGTCATGCCAAGAGACAGGACCAAAACGCTGAAAACAGAGAGAAAAGCAGTCAATAAAAAGATTTCCGCAGGCAAGCAAGGTTTTGGAACTAGACAGGGGCTTTAACATAGCTGTGATTAATCTGTTCACGAATGACAAAGAAAAAGCTGGAGAAAGTAGATGAAAAAAGATAATTTTATGTCTCTATAAATCAGAGATTTTTGTTGTTGTTATCACTGCAGTATTGGAGAGTGAGCTCAGGGCCTTGTGTATGCTTGGCAAGTGTTCTGCCCCTGAACTACATTCCTAGCCCAACAGATTTGGAAAACACTGATTCAAGTCTGTATGAGCTGTAATATCCCATGGCTTACAGTCTCAAGATATTTATTTTCCAGGTGTGGTGGTGGTACATGCTTTTAATCTCAGCCTTCTGGGAGTCTGAGGCAGAACTGCAATTTCAAGTTCAGCCCGGGCAACTTACTGACTTTATTTAGCAAGGCCTTGTCTCAGGGAGAAAATAAAACAAAAAACAAAAAACAACAACAACAAAAAACCCAAGACAAACCTGGGAATTCAGTTCAGGATGAAGGCCCTAGATTCAACTTGATCATCACGCGTGGCTGTTCCACTTCTCAAGGGGCTACCAGATTTAATCAAGTTTGGCCATCTCTGCTTTAATGAACCGGCTAGTATTTGAGGGGTTGTGAACCATACGTCGCACCTGCTTCACAGGGCACAAGTAACCACAGGCAACCTACAAATGCATGGAGACATTCCTATAAATATTTATGGACACCGAAAATGTGAGGTTCACATAGTTTAACCAAGTCACAAAATAATATTTTTAAATTTTAAAATGTAAAAACCATTTTTAAAGCTGGTGCTGTAGTTTGCTGATAGAAAAGTCGGTTGCGTGCACTGGATTCTCATGAAGCGGCCCCTTTGTATCCATCAATAAAAGAGAACTCTGCCCACCCCCCGCCCTTGCCAGCGGTCAGCCACCAGGGTCACCCAGCCGGAGAAGCGGCTTCCCACAGCTCAGGGCCGACCTTCAGGTTTGTTTTTATTTCCCTGTCCCCCGGAAACGAGAAAGCACCAGAGCGCACGCACCCGCGCACGCACCCACAGATGCGCGGAGCCCAGAAGACGTGCCCAGGTTCACGCTGACGTCTCTCGGGCACGCACTCGGGGTTTTAAAGTTGGGCGCACACCTGCTCCCGGCAACAGTGCACCTGCTGCGCCGGGGTTCGGCCTCGTCTCGCGAGAGCCGCGCCGTCGTAGTGGCCCCCCACCCCACCCCGCCCCCTCGCGCAGCCTCCGCGCCCCCTGCAGCCGCGTGCGGCCGGCGCGCGCGCTGCCCCGCGCCCCCGCCCGGCCGCTCGCGCCTCTGCTCGCTCCCACGCACGCACGCACGCACGCACGCCCGGGAGTAATTTCACTTCGCCACGCGAGCCCCGCGGGCCCGAGAAGCCCCGCCCCCGGTTTCCCCGCCCACCCGCCCTGGAGCGCCCGCCGGGAGCGGCCTTTTGCCGGCCAGGTGCGCGAGCCTGCGCGCTCGCCCGCCGCCGCCTCCAGCGGGTGCCCCGGAGCGCCGGGCCGGCTGCGCGCACGCCGCCGCGCCACCCCCGGCTCCCCGCGGGTCCCTCCATCCCCCCGGCCTTGATTGACAGGCAAGATGTCGGTGCGGAGCGGAGCAGGAGCGCTTGCAGCCGCCGTCGCCGCGGAGCCCGGCAGAGGCAGCAGCCGCCGCGCGGGGAGGAGACAGCAGCCAGCCGCAGTCCCTGTCGCCGCCGCCGCCGCGCCGGCCCTGCAGACGGCGCCTTGAGAACGCGCCGGGCGCTCGCGGCGCCGGACCATGCCGTGGCACCCCCTTGGGGAGGGGGGCGACGCGCTTCTGACATAAAAACCAGCCACCTACCCCCCCCCCCCATACATAATTTTGTCCTTCACGGAGCCGGTGTGTAGAGAGTGAGTGCTGTTTTTGGCCTCCCTCCGTAAGTGTGCAGACAGCATCACATCACCTGGGTCGCTCCTGAGAATCGGCGTCTCTCCTTCTCAGGGACCCGAGAGACTCCGAGACAGAGAGAGGGGGACAGAGAGACCTTCTGATGGAGACTGCCCGACACCCCAAAATAAAATAATAAATTCTGGCTCTCGTCCCCTCCTCCCTCTCGCCCCCACCGCGTCCACCCGGTGTGAGATGTTGGGGTGCTACAGGAGGCGTTGTGGAGAAGTCGCCGTGGTTGGAGAGGCGTAGGGAGGTGGACTCCCTTTACCTCCGCTCCCTCCCCCCTCTTTTTTCTCTCTGGGAGGAGGAGGAGGAGGAGGAGGAGGAGGAGGAGGAGGAGGAGGGGAAGGGGGGTTGCAGAGCGAGCGATGGATGAGAAAAACATGACGAAAAGCGAAGAACAGCAGCCTCTGAGTTTGCAGAAAGCCTTACAGCAGTGCGAGTTGGTCCAGAACATGATAGACTTAAGCATCTCCAACCTGGAAGGGCTCAGGACCAAGTGCGCTACCTCCAACGACCTCACACAAAAAGAAATCCGGACCCTGGAGGTAGGTGTTGCCAATTTTTTAAAAAAAGCAATCCTTGCTCCCCTCGTCCCCTCGAACCCCTTTCCCCTCGGATTCCGTGTGCCTGGGGTCGGGAGGAGGCGGGGGATGGGTACCGCAGGTGGGCGCGATGATGGTCTGTGATTTATCTGGCCGCAGAGCCGGCGCTGGACGCCGCTTTCCCGGGCGGGTGTTGTTTTTGCTCAGCTGGGTGGTGGTAGTAGCGGTAGTAATTGTTAGCCTGTATTCATTATTACGGTTTGCGGCTGTGACCATGATCATTCGCTTCCTCTCGGAGGAGGGAGTTCTTTTTTTTTTTTTTTTTCCTGCCTGCTTTGTGGATTTGTTTCTGTGCCACGGGGGCTTGTGTGTGCTGGGTGATACGTTTAGGAGCTGCAGAGAGCCCACGTGATCTTGCGCATTCTGCAGGTGGTCAAAGGTGGTTTGGGCTCTCGGGATGGGGCTGCCTCTCCATGCAGATCTCTTCCCGGCCTGCTCTTTGCTTTGGGGAGTCTTTATTCTGCTCCCCCACCCGCGTCAGGAATATACATGAAATTAATAAATGAAATTAATAAATCCCCACTGAGCTGTCCATTTTCAAAACAACCGTTTTGATGCAGCGAGCTGTGGAAGGCCTACAGTGTGTTAAAAAAAAAAATCGAGATTGGATCAAGCACGCACAGGTGGCGTGGGAAAAATCCTCTCGGATCGCGGTGGGACTTGGCGGGGAGGGGTCTGGAAGGAGGAGTTGTCTTTGGCGTGTTGTAACATTCTCTCCAGCTGAACTTCAAAAGGGAGTTGCAGGCAGTTTTTTTTTTTTTTTTTTTTTTTTTTTTTGAGGGGTGGGACGAGGTAGGGGATGCACGCAAAGTTAACTCCCAGAAAATGGCAGAAATGATTCCTTCCCAAGGCCATTTATTCAGAGGAAGGTCTCAGGAGCCAGCGAAAGTGTCTGTGAAATCTGAAATCTCTGGGCATTCCGTAGGCAAAAAACGTAGGAAGGACTCAACCCACTTCCTTCTCTCAAAATGGCCCGGCCGTCCACGGGCCGGGTGGCATGGGGAACTCCCATTAGCTGGCATCTGTTAAGGGTGGTGGCAGTGAGGCCCGGAGCAAAGGGGTTTCCCCACTTTGGTGGAATGGGGATGCACCTTGCTGGGAATTTCGTCTTGGCTCTGGCCTGACAGGTTCCAAGGCCTTCAGTCCTGTGCTATGGCTGGCCTCTTCTGGCCTGGACGGGTGTCCCTTTGTGATACACTTACATGGCTTCTGTTTTTCCTTCCTGGTTTTCAGCGTGGCTGGACCTCACCATGCGGGAGGGCATCCTTTGAGAGAGGCGTGTGAGCCTGCTCGCAGGAGCCCTCAGGTATTTTAATACAATGTTTGCCACCCTGGGCTGCAGGTCTGTGTGCACCTGTCCTCTGGGAACACGATCCTCCTTCTAGATGAAATAAGATAAATGTCGAAGGGGGCTGGACGGTTGTGGGGGACATTGGCAAGTGTGTTGGGAGGCCCGGTATAGCCTTTCTCAGAACCTGAGAGACAAGGCTCGGCTAACACTTGGCCACATGGGAGGCTTTGGCCCAGCCCCTACCTCCCTCTCAACAGTGCCAGAGAGCAGCTTCACTTCAGACCTGCATGCTTTAAATAAATTAAAAATAATAACAAGCCCCCAAGGCCATGGGAAGTCTCCGAGTTAGGAGTCCCAGGTGTTAGTTTGTATATGACGGTGTAAGTTTCCCTGGAGATTTCTTTTCCCTTTTAAAAGACACTCCATCCTCTGGTAACTCCCTGGGCAGTGGTGATTGTTGCAGTGGGTCTGGGTTCCATTCTTTCTTTCTGCAGAGTGGGTTTCCCCTGAACTTGGAGGATGGAGGCGTTAGTGTGATGGGGAATTACGTGTATAGAGAACTTACCTGTTTGTGTTCTCCTGTGACTCCAGAGCATGCCAACCACTTTATCCATACTGTCAGGGGACAGGCTCGAAGCACTTATGCCAATTTAGACTTCACAGATCCTGAGAGCCAGGGAGGGGCTGCTGCGGAGGGGCTGGTGACTTGAGGTCGAGTCCTGCCTGATTTCACACTTAAGTCCACAGTTTCGTACTCCAGGAGGTGCCGCATTCTGCATAGCAGAACCCCGCAGAGGTGTTTCTAAAAATGCAGATTCTCAGCATCTAACCCTAGATGGTTTAGCTCTGTTCAGAATCACATAGAGAATCCACGAATCTGCATTTCGTGAACAGTTCTTATGTTTCCCATGTGAGTTTTCATATGGGCAGTTTAAGAAATACGAATCCATTGGGAAATAAAAGTTATGTTTCACCTATTTAGGGGTAGAGACCCTGTTGTTATAAACACTAAAGTTAGCAGGAAGTTGAATAGGTTAGCCCTGAAATTTGTGGTTGTGAGCAACATCTACTAACACGTGCCTAATCCTATGGATCCAAAAATACACAACACAGACTTGGTCTTTCAGAATTAATTTGTGGATGGCAGGGCAAGGCCATACATATTCTCTGAGATAATGGTGGAGTCTAAAGAGTCAGTGGCATGGGACACAGCGTTCCAATAGGAATGTCTTTGATGGCATGAGATGAAAAGAACCTGCTGGGCTCAGTGGCATGGGCTCACAGCACCTGCTGGACCAGATTGCAGGGTGCAGGGCCATAGTCCCAGCACTCTGGGATATTGAGGCAAGGTAACTGTAAGCCTGAGCCTCAGGTAAATTAGTAACTTGGTGAGTCCTGGTCTCAGAAATCAAAAATAGGGGCTGGAGAAATGGCACAATGGTGAAAGAGCAAGACCCTGAGTTCAGTTCCCCAACACCACCGAAAGCTGAACCTGGTGGCGCATACCTGTAATCCCAGCATTCAGGGAGGCTGAGGAAGGAGGATTGCCATGAGTCCAAGGCCAGCCTGGGATGTAGAGTGAGAACCTGTCTCAAATAAGTACATAAAATAAAATAAAACAAAAATGGACCACAAATTTATCTCAGTATAAAGGTCCTGGGCTTGATTCTCAGTACCAAAACTCAAACCAATCAAGCCCTTCCTTCCAAACAAACCTAACAGTGAGAACCAGTGATAGTCTCCTTTTCTCATGAAACAGGAGACCTGGGGGTACAGAGGTGCTTGAGTTGGCTCAGTAGGACAGTGACCTCAGGGTTGACAGCTTTGGGAATTTTTGTGGCCTTTGCTTTACGGTTGCAAGATGTTGTCTCCAGCTTGAGCTGTAACATCTGGGTTCAGCATAGGAAAGAGGGAGACTTGAGAGTGTGAGGGGATGAAAGGTGTACACTTATTTTTCTTTTTTGAGACAGGGTCTTGTTCTGTAGCCCAGGCGGATCCTGAACTCACTGTGCAGCCCAGGCTGGCCTTGGACTCAGGGCAGTCCTCCTGCTTCAGCCTTCCGAGTGCTGGGATTACAGGCGTGTGCCACCACGCCCAGCTTATGTGGTGCTGGGGAATCAAACTCAGGTACTCAGCACTTCACTTAGCATGCACTTTAACCGCTGAGCCATTCCTCCAGCCCAAGGTGTACATTTATGATTTTAGGAAACAAAGATTTCCCCTGGACTCCACCACTCCCACCGCCCCATTCCCACTGTTGATGTGGCTATGTGTTCTTGGCCGTGACAGGGTCCGTTGTCTAGTCTTAGCTGCAAGGGAGGCAGGAAGTAGGAACACCATCACAGACCGGTGCCTGGGCTGACTCGCTGCCCCTTCATATGAAAAATCAAGGCTCTGCTAGCATGGTAGAAGGTGTGAACAGACACTGGCCGGACTGCCCATAGCATTGCCTGCAGAATGCCCTTGGTAGAAAAGTTTTATGAGCTTTGAAATTAGGCTGGTACGGTTGTGTATCTGCTTCTGTTTTATTTTTTTTAATCCTAACCTAGTAATTTAAATATCTTGACCCGTAGTTTAACTTTTGGAAGCAAAATAGCAATTCTAGATGTTGCCTGCCTCAGGGAGTGGCTGAGATGCTTACAAGAGATGACACTTTGGGGACCTGGTACTGACTTGAACATAGGAAGGAAATGACCACCATGGGAGTGGGGGGTGGTTAGCATGACACGGCGTGACGGGGTCATGTCAGACTAGAGGGTGAGAAGGAGGGGCATTTCTGAGAACCCTAATTCTGCAGGGTGTTATCATTCTTCATTCTCTTAAACTGGCTGAGTTCCAGTCCTGGATGCCGATGGTCAGCAAGTGGTCTGTGGGCAGAACAAGTTCTCTGGTTAATGAGGTCAGGAAAGGTACAACGGGTGAAAGGGAGCCAGGCATCCTTACTGTAGGACTTCTCAGAGCCTCTAATATGCTCTGTGTGTGCAGTGTGCTGCCAGGGACTTCGCTCAGGATCTCTGTTGCACACCTGGGGATCATCTGGCAAAGCAGTTAGGGAATCCTTCTGGAGGAGGGCATGGGAAATCATGAGGGTTGGGAAGGGCTTGCTAGCCCAGTGGAACAGGTGGAGGTACTTTCCTGCTGTCACCTGCAGCCCAGGGACCACCTTGCTCAGAAGGAAGGGTGCCCGGTAGTGCATCATAGGAAATGAATTTAAGTCCTTAACTCCTGACTAAGTGCAGGAGAGTCAGACCGATGTAGTTGTATCCCCTTCAGGGAAGAGCTAGATGTCTTAGAAGGTTTTCAAGTGAATACAGTTAAAAAAAAAAAAGATGATTAACAGTTGGTCTGTAGGGGAGGGTGACACTGTTCTCTGTAAAGGCCCGAATAATAAATACTCAAGGCTTTGTGGGCCCTACAGTTTTCAGCAAAGCCACTTGACTTTTATTATAGCGTGAAGTTGCTGCAGACAGTACATATGCAGGTGTGTGTGTAGAGTGGTTTTTCAATACAACTTTATTTATAGTCCTTGAACTTTGGATTTGGTATAGTTTTTACATGCCACGACATACTGTTTTTCTTTTGTTTTTTTTGATATTTAAAAATGTAAAATTAAGTTTTGATTTCTGGGACTTATAAGAAGAAGGAGGTGGGTCAGATTTGGTCCCTGGTATCTTGTTTATTTGTTTATTCATTTATTGAGACAAGGTCTTGCTTTGTAGTCCAGGCTGGTCCTGAACTCACTGTGTAGCCCAGGCTGGCCTCACACCCACAGCAGTCCTCCTGCCTCAGTCTCCCATGTACTGAGATTACAGGCATGCACCACCATCCAGCTATTAAATGATGCTAGGGAATTGAACCTGGGAGCTCACACTTTCTAGGCAAGCGCTTTAATCACTGAGCTACGTGCTCCAGGTTCATTCTTACATTTCATCGCAGTTATCTATTGCGGTGTAATAACTCATCCCTAAACTTAAGTACACCGAAGAAACTTTAGACTTAGACAATTTGTAATTTTCTTTGATGCTGTTCGAAGTCCTTAGCTGAGCTATCCTGGACCAGCCCTTTTTCAGTCCAGCCTGTGCTCCTGGGGCCATGTTCTGCTGGCAGAAGGCTGGGCGGGTGGGACAGGTGATCTCTTCCCCCATGCGGCCTCCCAGTGGAGCAGCCCAGATTTCACCCATGGCTCCAGTATTCTAGAAGAGCAAAAGCCATGCCCACAAGGGGTCCTGAGTTTCAGAAGTGACAGCGGGTCCTGATTGCTGGGAACAGGAGCTGTAAAGTGGGCACAGGCCAGGCTGTAAAAACCCTAAATGTATTATAATGGCTCCGATAGCATGAAGTCTTTTTCTTGCCTACAAAATGGTCCAAGATGGTTGTTCTTGGTTGGTGGATCACTTTTTCTTCCTTCAGGCTCCCCTCTTTTGCATTGTTATCCTTGGTTACATCTAGACAAAGGGAGAAAGTACAGAGGGGATTTTTCCAAAGTTGTTCTCATCCAGTGTGCTTGCATTCCTTGAGCTAAAGTATGTCTGTGTTTTGCTCGTTTATACATTTCTGAGATTGGGACCCAGTAAGTTTCCCAGGCCGACCTTGGACACGGTCTCCTGCCTCAGTGGAGCCACCACTTCTGGCTCTCTGAGCTAGAATTTAGTCATGACTGCAAGGAAGGTGGGAAACTAAGCTTATCCGTGCACTGGAAGAAGGGAAAAAACACTTTGCTAAAGAGCTGGTAATCTCTGCCACAGCTAATAAGAAGCTGTTGTATCATTTGCCTATTGTTACTGAGCAAATTACCCAGAAGCATAGTCTTGAGGCAACAAGTCATGTGTTTGCCTAATGAACCCACAATTTGGGCTGGGGTGCTGATCTTGCCTGAATCCTTCGAGTGGTTGTTTTGAGCTGGTAGTCTCACCGGGACTGGGTTGGTGGTGTTCAAAATGTCCCTGGTCATGTGGCTAGGGTCCTCAGATCTCCTCCACTTGGCCTCTCCTGAGGAACAGCCCAGGTGTCCTACCTGGTGACAGGAGCAGTGTGTAAGGGCTGAGGGTGCATGGCCTTTCTTCAGCCTCTACGTCTGCAGCCTTCGCTAATGTCCCCCTGGCCAGAACATGTTGCGTGGAGAATCCCGGAAGAGTCAGTGTGGCTGAGGATCCCAGGAAGTGTGGTTCATTGTGAGCCACAGAACAGTGGAACAGTGTGGCCTGGCCGTGAACCAACACTGAACCAAAAGAGCCAGGAGACAAGAGTTTGAGAGGATTGGCAAAGGCTCCTTTGAGGAAGGGTTACTGGCATGAGGAGGCAAGCCGCGAAGTAGCTGGGAACAGTCTGCCGGCCAATAGGAACAGCATGTTCAAATTTCCTGGACGGAGGCTTGCCTGGCATGTTGTGGGAACCATGAGGAGATCCCTGGAGCTGGAGTGAGTGGGTGGGGAATCGATGAACAACGGCGTGAGCAACAGGACATGGTTCTGGTCACCGAAGACTTGACTGAGACACTCAGCTTGTGCTGTGACTCTTGTGGAAGTCTTTCAAGGGTGACCGATGATGTGTTTCTAAAAGATCTGGGAGCAGCAAGAAAACCAAACAGCAGAAATTAGAAAAATGAGACAGGAGAAGGGTTGGGAATTTTGTATGAGGCCAAGCCAGCAGTAGCTGTGCATTTGACTACTTTGATGTGGCTGGATTCAGAAGTTCAAGTGTACAGGAAGTGTCCTTGAGTGAGCCGTAGAAGAAAAATAATGCCGTGGGAAAAAAAATGAATCAAGGATCTTGCCTACAACTGAGTGAACGGTGGTGATGCGAAGGCTTGAATGGAAGAGGTGGGGCTTGACAGTCATGTCCTGTATGATACATCCCGTTTGTCACATGAGTGGTTGATTATACAAATCTGGGGTCTTTGCAAAAGATGGAGATTTGAGCTTCATTTAATACACTAGATGCATGCTTTTGTATTAAGTATGAATATTATTTTTAATGGCCACGTACTAAGACGTGGGGGCTCTGTAATATTTTTAAGTGAAATTCCATTGGTGGGTGATTGTGCGCATAATTTCTCAAGATAACCAATATGTTAGTAGACACCTTCGTGGTTAGTCCTCGCCTTCACTTCCTAAAAGTAAATGGCTGGGAGCTGGAGGAATAAGTTAGCGGGTAGAGCACTTGCGTAGCAATTGTGCAAGGCTCTGAGTTCGATTCCCCAGCACCACATAAGCTGGGTGTGGTGGTGCATGTCTGTAATCCCAGCACTCTGGAGGCTGAGGCTGGAGGATTGCCTTGACTTCAAGGCCAGCTTGGGCTACATAGTGAGTTCAGGGCTGTGGCTAGATTTGGCTGTGTTGCCCTTCCCTGCTGTGTGAGAAAAGCTTCATTTCTGCACTTGAGCACAGCGTATGTTCCATTTCATTTGTTTATCTTTGGTTGGCTCTGTTTTGAGAGCTTTAGGTACCTGAGGCAGATGCCTCATAAGAATGTGAGTGTTCCTGTTTGTGGTGGGGAAGGCCTTGGGAACTTGGAATGCCAAGGGAATTCTCGGTTTTCTGCCTAAATTGAGAACTTTCTTTCTGTCTGTGGGAACTTCCCCTCATGAAAGTGCATGCGTGTGTGTGTGTAGTATGTCACCATTCTGTGTTAGTGACAAACGTTCTTTCTGAGGAGTTGACTCCCTTCTCTGATTTTCAGAGTGAGCCTTAACTGGAGACTTAGGACAGAAAGCTGCAGTCTATCCTCCAGAGAACTGGTCATTTTCTGGGCTTGGGAAGAGGGGACAGAGTCTGACTTTCCTCCTGGCCCCCAGCACATTGCCACGTTGTTGGGAGTAGGGCAGACCTTCAGAGGACATTTCCTAGTGAGGAGGGAGGATGAAGAAGCGGAGGGACAGGAAGGGAAAAGGGACAATATTGGGGGCAACGAGTCCAAATCTATAAGGGTTTTTTTTTCTGCATGGTTTCTATGATGCTTGTGATGTTTCCCGGATGGTTCATGACCACACTTGTGGTGGCTTTTGTTTTACAAGCACGTTTACAGAGGGGTTTAGAGGCGTGGATTCCCTCGTAGCAAGGTGGCCACAGACACGGGAACAGATAGAGGTTTGCTGCTGTGTACTGCGGGTTCCCCAGGGCTGGAAGAGATGGCAGTGGCCGTGCATGATGGCATGCTGTAAGGTGATGGCTGTGGAGTGACTGAGGATCCTGAGGGAATGTTGTCTACTTAATTGTCCCTTGGGTTACTCTTTTGGGCAAAAGGTATTGAATCAAAATGTAGAACTGATAGAAACAATATATACTTTTTTTTTTTTTGAGACAGGGTCTGTAGCACAGGCTGGTATTGGGCTCATTGGTATAGCCCAGGCTGGTCTTGGACTCAGAACAATCTGCCTGCTTCAGCCTCCTGAGTGCTCGGGTTACATGTGTGTGCCACCATGCCCAACTTCATGCAGTGCTGGGGAATCGAACTCAGGGCTTTGTTCTTGCAAGGCAAGAGCTTTAGCTACTGTGCCATTCCTCCAGCTCCAATGTCTGCCTTCATAGAGATAGAGACCTTTTTGACCTGGCTGTCCATGTGGCAGCACCTACCACATGCGGCTGTGGACCTGCTGAAAATTAGTGAGTCCTATGAGAAGTTTCCTTTTGGTGTCCCTTGACTCTGAACTCTTATTACATAGAAATTTATAAAATATGTTTCACTAATCATTTTTACCTTTCGATACATTGAAACGATGCTATTTTAGGTATATTGGGTTAAATAAGAAAGATTAAAGTTGATTTCACCGATACTTTATTGTGTTGTTTCCCTTGAGGCTGCTAGAAGAGTTAAAATTACACAGGTGGTATGATTTGCATGTGTGTTTGCACAGGGCAGCACTGATTTTCAGCAGTCAAGTGATTCCTCTGTTTTACTGTGTTAGAAATCTTGTTCTTGACGAAGCCTGAGAATCTGTGGTCCCCTTAGGGTTACTAGGCAGCTTTGATTCAGGCAGTGATCGCATTCTAGAAAGGGCGTGTGTTTGATTTTCCTGGACCAGTAAAGAAGTAAGGTGAAAGGTTAAAAGTGGTAAGTTGAGTCTCAGCAGAATTTGGCCAGGTGATTGGAGCAGTGTCGCCTCACGGTGAGGAGGGCTGGTCTCCATTGTGAGGCCGCTGGTGGGCCAGACTGGGTCAAGATCTGTACTACTGCCGAAGGAACCCTGAGCAAATGCTTCCTGTGCCTCAGTTTGCTTCCTTACTACATTAGGAGGGTTTTACACAGGGCTGTTACTTGATTCAACAGAATGACACGTTCTGGAGCCCCGCAGTGTGCCAGGCACAGTTGGGTTAAATAAGCTAGATTGAGGTTGATTTCATCTGTATTTTATTGCCTTGTTTCCCTGGATGCTGCTAGAAAAGTTGCTAGACAAGTGGCCCAATTGTGTAAATTTCAGACTTTTTGATGAACATTTGCCCTGTAGTTGTGGCGTGTGTGAGTTAGGACATGTCAGCCTGTGTAGTCCTTTGTGGCCTGCACTGACGCACAGGAGGTGAGGATGTTACTCATTTATGTAATGAGAATTAACGTGGCGGCTCAACATGGAAAGCTTGAGACTAGGAAACCCACAGAACAGTGGCACAGCCCAGAGGCCTGCGGGTGACAGTGACCAAGATTCTTGACATTAGATCTGGATCTTTGGCACTTGGTAAAAGATGACTTGTCTTCCATCCTCAGTCCTAAATTGTGGGCTTCTCATAACTGTGCTAACAAAACACTGGTTACAAGGTGGACTCTTACAACTCCTGGGCTTGTGTCTCAGTTACTTTTTCGTTGCTGAGACTCAGTATCCAACATCCACAAATTTAGGGGAGGAAAGGTTGATTTTAACTCTCAGTTTCAGAAGGTCACAGTCCATTCGAGGGCGGCCAGCAACAGTAGAAAAGTACATGGCAGAGGCAGAGGTGGAGGCAGCTTCTCACAGTATCACAAACTGGAAGCCAAGTCCCATCAAATCCAATCTCTCTAGTCTGAGAGGAAGGTAGCAGCATATAGATATTTCCGGGTCCCATCTCAGTGACCGGCCCCTCCTGGATCCAGGTGTGGAAGGTGTGGGGTAAGCCTCCACCACATGGCTATAATCCAATCTACACACCTGTAATCCTTCCCTCCAGACCAGGCCCCAGTCTCCCAACAGAACATGGTTCCATAGACAATCCATGATACCCAGATACATGAGACTTTTGGGGAGACATTCCAGATCCAAACCGCAATAGCTTGTTTTAAGGTTGCAGTGTGAACAGTTGGCAGCAGTGA
>PVKB01008608.1:0-14794 GCA_004027205.1 Ctenodactylus gundi | reverse complement strand
CCATCTGCTGATCTCTTCATTCATAAGCCATGCCACCTGCTCCGATCTAAAGCAGTTATTTCATTTATGAGCAATACCCCATCTTCTCCAATCTGCTCAGCAATTTCCCTTTTTCTCTTTCTATAATTTGATCCCACTTAGCATAAATATATTCCTATTTCTTCCTATTAAAAATCCATTTCAAACTATTTCTAGAAACAGTTATTCCGTTTTCACTTCCTTTTAAGGTTAACATACCCCCTATTCCACTATAAATTGTTTATCAGAAATTATTCTTGTTAATTTCACCTTATGTCAAGCACATTGATGAACATATTTTATATCCTCAGTGCTCGATACAGCCAGTGCTCATCTTTTAACAATAGGTTTTGACCCATTCCATCTCTTTCATCTTCTTAAGAATATATAAAATACATTATTTCCTTAACTTTAAACACCAAAAACTATTTTAACTTCCTTTTAAGGAGTCATTCATTCTCAAAACTTCGAGGAGATTTTTTTCCTCCACAATCACTATAATTCTAACAGTCCTGGGGTGAAGAGTTTCATTGCCCTCTTTTCAATAGCTATAATATTTTTCTCTAATCTTGTCTATCCTCTTGCATAAAATTCTTTCTGAAAATTCGTGTCTCCGGATTCTCTCTAGGTTGCAGACACTTTCTAACACAAACTTTTTGATAGCTCCATTTGAGTATGTAATAGATATTTCAAGCTCAACAAGTCCAAAATAAACCCAGAATTTGACCACTCCTCTATTACTACCATTACTAGACCGACCATGCTCCTGAGCAGTGATTATTGCAGTAGAACCCTAACAGTTCTTTGTGCTTTTAACAATGAGTCCCTTGAATGTCTTCTTCATTTCTCAGAAAAGACTGATTTGAAATATAATTCATATCCTACCACCACAGTGCTGAAATCTATGCTGTGACTCAATTTCAATAAACACATCTCTCAAAACACAACCCACATAATCTATATTTCTCTTTTAAGTCATAATTTTCCAGTACAGCTGCTGATAGATTTTTTAGGAGTTTCTGTCCTACTTACTGTATGCCAAACATTCTAGCTTGCTTTCCAAGCACTGTACTTAGTAGATATATTGGACAAATAAACCTTTCTGATGAATTATTTCCCATTTTAAATGCTTTGCTCAGCATATGTGTGTTTGACATGTTTGACAAATCATATTGGGCTTTGTACAAATTTTGCCACATGTCTTAGTTACTTATTTGTTGCTGGGACATAATACCCAACACCCACAACGTAACGAAGAAAAGGCTAATTTCTAGCTCACGGTTTTAGTAGTTCAGAGTCCATTTATAGGTGGCCAGCAATGATGGAAACTTACAGCAGAGGTGTATCCACAGGGCTGCTCAGGACATAGCAGACAGAAAGCCAAATGAAGAAGGAAAGGTACGACACCCATCCAGGCCCTGTCCCTGGAAGCTTCCTCTCCTGGGGCAAGCCCCAGTGTTCTGCCACTTTTAACCAAGCCTCACTTCATAACAGCACAAGGTTTTGAGGGAATTTCATAACATCCAAATACATGAGGCTTTGGGGGTCATTTCAGATCTGAACCATAACACTATATCACTCCTCCCCTCATGACTCATGAATTTAAAATTACAACTTGTATCATCCCAGCACCTGTCCATTCTCTTCATGGCTCTGCACTATTTTCCACAACGTTTGTCATCTTAGAACTTACTCAATTGCTTTTAATTATATTTTTATATAATTGTTATCTCTCTTACTGATTCTTAGCAAATATCTTGGTCTAGTAATGTATACCAAGTACACACAAGATTTTTTGAAACAGTAAAGAATTTTTTTTTTAACTAAAGGGAGCAATAAAAGGAAATATATATTAAGCACTTAATGTTTGTCTGACAGTGTACTAATTTATGATAAGCCTTAGAAATTTTATCATTATGATATATTTATATGGAGACAGAGAGAAGAAGACACTGTCCACAGGGAGTTAACCCAAACTCATCTGGTAATGAACTATATAAAGTGGGCATTATGATATCGCCTGTTTTGTGGAAGGAGAAGTGGAAGTACAAAGATCGTCACTTGTTCAAGGTGATGCATTTAATACATAGAAAGGCTGACGCACACATCCAAAAGATGAGGCTTTTGCATATAAGTTGATAACCCAGTCGCTACTATCTCGCGAATACAAAGTAGAAAATGGAGACTGAAAGACAGCAGTTGTATTTCAAAGTCCCCCTTTTTAAATGATTCACAGATATTTAATTTATTGCTGGACTATTAGCAAGAACTCTGGACCCATCGGTGAATGCGTTTCCTTTCTTTCTTTTTCTTTTCAGTTCTATTAAGTTGCCAACAGGCACTAGGAGGAGTAGAATGCTGTAACTACTCAATGGCTTCAAAGACACTGATCTGTAGGGAACTAAACAAGCTCCTGATGTCATGAGCTCATAAAATCTACACCTACTCTTACTACTGCCATAAGTGATATGTAAGCAATTATAAGTACTTCTATCAACATATGTGTATTACTTAAAAGGCTGCACTGCGTTTATTATTTTATCAAGAAGTGACAAATTAGAAATGATGAAGTGGAAATTTTTAATTCAAAATATTACAACCACAGGCAACAATAACGAAGTTACACTATTATTTTACAGCTTTTTAAAAATTTGACATGAATCATTTTGCACAAATTTTATTTTTATTTTTTTTTAAATAAGACTCATTACAATCCTCAGCAAGGCCATTACTGTCATCAAAAGGAGCTCTATTTTTTAAATAAATCTCCATATTAAAAAAAATAAAAATTGGGGCTGGAGGAATGGCTCAGCACTTAAAGTGCTTGCCTAGCAAGAGCTAAGTACCAGAGTTCAATTCCCAGCACCCCACAAACTGGATGTGTAATCCCAACAACATTAGGAGGCTGAAGCGGGAGGATTGAGTGCAAAGTCATGAGTGCAAAGTCAGTCTTGGCTCCATAGTGAGTTGAGGACCAGCCTGGGACTCAGAGAGAGACCTTATCTCAAAATAAATAAATAGATAAGTAAAATAAAATTAAAAATTACAGAAACTGCTCATATTATTATGAGAAAAAGATGACATGTCAGAAATCTATAGCAAAGATTGCAAAATAGTCTGCTTTTCATTTTATCCTGCAGTGATACTATGCTTAGGATTTACTTTTTTACATCTATTTTATGACAAATTTCTCAAATCTTCTTGCAATTGTGCATTTTAGGTTCTTGCACGCGAATACTTCACAAGATAGGCTAATTGGTCATAAATAATCGCATTCAGTTTCTATTTTCTTTCATCTTCGTGAGAAAGTTGTGTGCCAATGTGAAGTGATGAAGAAAACAAAGGGAAGTGCTTTTCACTGAGTTGCTGCCCGCAGCCTCATGTGGACACTTAAGAATGCTCTGAATGTTTTCAGAGGATGATGCTTATCAAATAGGAACATCTTTAATATTTTATATAAACATAAGTAGGAATTTTCTTCCTAACCAAAATATGCCTTAAAAGCACCTATTATCATTTGAAATAAAACGTGCATTTTTTTCATAATTACCATACTTCTTAGAGCTTGCAAACTTTGAAATCAAAGTTACTGATTGCAGAGATCTAAAGTATGGGTTGACCATGTTTTGATTCATGTTTTATATATAATACAGTTTGACATTCAGCTTGCACAGAAATCTTTAAGATTCTCTATACTGTTTTACTTATTGTTGTCTGCAATGGCTTCATTGGGCACCACATTTGGAAATGGACACCAGTATGGTGCTTGTTGAATTTCAGTTTCCAATTTTGAAAGGTCATATCCATTTTAAATGTTTATGTGTATTGGAATACACACATAAATGCATACAAATTGCACTTTTGTAAAAGAAAATATTGAGTACATTTTCAGCTTTAGCTAAGTATTATGAAAGCTACAATTGTGATAATGAAGCCAGATTGTTAACTTGTGTGGTAGGTGAACCACCTGCCGGGTTAGTGAAGAGCACTGCTGGATGCTCTGAGGGAGTCATGATTAAGTCGCCTTGAGTCCTATATCCGGGTCTCTCTTTCCTTTGCTCTTTCAGATGACTATGTCAGTTATTTGGTCTTAATAAAAAGATACTAATACGACAATTTTAAAAGAGTGGTTTATTCAAATGTGTCAAAGCTTAAAAATATTAAAATGAATAATTTGAAGTCAGGAGCTAAGGTTCATGTTTTATTTTATGTTAAATTTCAAGTAGATCTTTTATGCTGATGTTTCAGATGAGGGTATAATATATGCAAGAGTACAAAATATTTTCAGGGTATGAAATTTTCTGTGTACCCTGAATGAAGAGCAATGGGTGAAAACAGTTGAAGTGATACAATTTTTTTGGAAAATACCTGTGTTTAGGATTCAGCACTAACTCTTAAAAACAATTATTAATTTACATGCAATGTATAATTTTGAATGTTTCTATGAGACAAAGCTTTAGCATTTTCATTTAAGATTAAGATAAATTTGTTTAACTTCAATAAAAGAAAAAAAAACTTGAATGTCACTGTTGCAGTTTTATAGTTGCCGTCAGGAGAATCTTTAGAAAAGTAATTACAAGACGGCGATAAGTTGTCTCTCAGCTACTCCTTTATCAATAGTCACTAACCTCTGCAATCTCAAATTGCTCATCAACAAAGCAGATTTAACCCTTCTTACCACTAGGGTTGCTCAGAAATTTACTTAAAATGAGATAACGTGTAGTCACATTCCTTGCTGTCAAGCATTGTACAGGTAAAATATTATTACCCATGAGGTGAAAATATGGCATATGTTCATATAGAGAATACAACGGTTGAATTTTAGTAACTGTTTGAAAAAGAACGTGTCATACATCAAAGGTTTTTATTTTATGGAAAGATAAAATAACTGAACTCATGACAAAAATACCTTTTTACAGGAAAAACGAATGATTTTATTTACATATTTGTTTAAAATTTCTATGTTTATATCATGAATACTGAAAAGACATGGCCAAACAATGAAAACAAAACCAGATGAATGAGATTGCATAGAAATTAAAAGCTATCACACAGCTAAGTTAAGAATGAACAGTGAGACCAAGCTACTGTTGAAGACAAAATATGGGCACTCGCACTTTGATAAGGAAGTAATAACAAAGTATGCAAGTAACATGACACAATACTAAGAAAAACAATGATGCTAAAAATATGGAGAAAATAAAACTTGTTACACATATATCAAAAGGAGACATATAAATGCCTAACAGCTACTGTTTAAAAACTTTTAGCATCTCTAATCACGAGAGAAATAAAAATTAAAATCACAATAAATCATTTCATATCCACTAGTTTTTCTCTAATCAAAAAGGCTTAGGATAACAAATCTTCGTGAATATATGCAGACAAAAGAATATCTGGTGCTATTGAAAATTAATATAGCTGTTTTATACACACATATATATATATATATATATATATATATATATATATATATATATGATCATTATGGAGATTCCTATAAACACTAATACGGAACTATCATATCACTAAACCATTCATATATATATATATATATATATATATATATATATATATATATTAATGATTTGGTATCCACTTGTTAAAGAGATATCAACACCTCCACATTGACTGCAATGTTATTCGTGATAGAAAAACTGTGAAAGTAATGAATAAACACATTGATGAAAGAATGAAATTTTAAATATAGCATATACACTTCTTAATAAAAGGAGAAAGAAACATATTATAATTGATACTTTAAGTGGAGGAAAATCATGTCATGTGTATGAATATGAATGGACCTAGAGAACATTATCTAATTAGATACAGCAAGACAAACAGCAAAAGAACTTACTACACAAGGCGTGTAAACCATGGATCAATCTAATCAATCGCATAGAAAAGACTATAGAATTTGTCTACCAGTGGCTCATGGAAAGCCTATACAGACAGAGAGAACATACTGAATAGGGGGAACAAAACTTTAGTCAGACAAGACTTGATCCTGGTAATCTGCTATTTAAAATGACAGCATGCAGTTAATAAGAATATATTATGCATTTTTAAATATTCAAAATGACTTTCAAAGAATCTCACTAAAAGGAAGTGACAAATATTTGACATGATATTAATTAGCCCAATTTTATCATTTATAATATATAAATATATTAAAACATTATATTGTGCCCCATAAATTAATGCAATGTTTGCCAAATAAAAATAATTATTAAGAAATGAAAAGGCATTTAGCAACACTCATATTTTTATTTTGTTTCCAAAATGGCTATGTCTGTCCCATATCACATTATATCATACACATATCTTGTGAAGATATAGAATATCTATATTTATTGTAAAAGCTTAATGTGGTGCACTTATCTATTAACAAGTTTTCTCCAATACTCACTTAAACAGAAATCATGGATATTTCGAGAAATAGCTAATTCTAAAATTAGCTAAATTGTCTAATGTTAAGTTAAACATGTCTCTATGTAAAACCTCATTTAACCCTCACAATCTTTTTTTAATGGTTTATTTTGCATATGCTAAGTCTAAGGTTAAAAAAAAAGTCAGCAATGTCCTAGTGGTTTCTGTGGGAGGCCCAAATTCATATTTTAATTAACTTACAAAGTCACACTACCTAAGTGAGACAAGTAAAACTAAATGGAAATGGTTCATTTGGAAATTAAAAACAGATTTGGGTAAGACAGGTGGAATTAAGCTCATATAACATTGTGTATCAGGACAGGATTTTGAAAATGAGAGTTCCTTGTGCAAACACACCAGGAGCAGGCTTCCTGCAGTGCTGCTGAGCTGGATGAAGGAAGGATGTAGGCATAAATTTTCTCCTGATGTGCCTGTTTACATTCCTGGAAATCTCTGAGGCTTTGCAACTATATGGAAGAGTCAAGAACTAAACTTTGTAACTTGAAAAGAAGAGAAAAAAGGATTTCACATACGTTTCAAAATAGCACACAATGTAATTTCTTGTTTTCATGTATTTGTTTAATGCTCTAAAGTGTCAAGAAACATAATTTTAGCAAAATATTCTCCACTCCTCTGAAATTGTCTTGATTAGATTACATAAGTCAGTCGCCAAAGTCTGTTTACCAGTTTACACTCTACTAAAGTGATTCCCATTTTTAAATGACCTTTTCCTTTGCAACTTAAAAAAGAATTATATTAGTTGTGATGATTTTTGAGCCTATAGATAAAAATTGCAACCTTGCAGTAGTGTAATATATCTACAATGAAGACTCGCTGAAATATTGGGATTCATAAATTACAGTCAGGGTATTATTAGGGTTATTTGAAGACTGTATTTTGACATATCGCTAGTGTGTGAGCGGGAGGGCTACTCCCTTCTTCACAGCACCTCAGAGCTTTCAGGTGCCATTAATATATATGAGCTATGTGAATATTCCACTAACTTCAAGTAGTTCGCGGTTCTATCTCTCTCACTAGTGCTTTATGTTAGCTTTTTCACCCAATAGTTTGCCTTTATAACGTGAAATTAATGTTTATTTTGTTTTACCAGAATGTGCAGATATGGGTGAATCTTTTATGGTTAAACAATTATTGAATGTCGACTTTTATCTTTGCATCAGAAATTTTTGTTCTTTAAAGGTATCAATTACGTGAATGCTAAAAGATATGTGTCTTATCTTAAATAAGAACAGTCCATGTTATTCATTTCCGAACATTGACCCATTAAATTTAGTGTTGTGGTTCTTAAAATATTTTAATATCATTGTGAGATTTCATTTATTAGAGTTGTTTTAGGTTTCCTCTAAAAGTAGTTCAGTGTTCTCAGTCCATAAATCCAGCCTCACCAACCATTGGCATCACCAACCAGTGTGGTACATTTGTAACAATAGATTTGTTAGGGTGATGTGTCATTGTCATCAAATCCCACACTCTACTTTAGGATTCATTTTAAGTGTTGTACATTAGATAAGTTTTCACAATGACATGTATCCACTGTTATATTATTGTACACAACGGTTTTCCTGCCTTCAATTTTCTTGTTCTTTATATATTTATCTCTTTTCCTAAATCATTTTTAAGTTGTTCTATTTCCTCTGGATTTGCATTTTCCAGAGAAGTATATAGTTGAAATCGCACATTATGTAGTTCTTTTTTCAGATTGACTTTTTAAAACTTGAAATAAACATTTATGTTTTATCCATGCAATGATGATTTATTTATTTTAGCATTGAATAAAATTCTTTTGTTTTAAAGCAAAGCAATTTATCTAATTTGAAACTTCCTAATTGTTTCTACTTTCTGGCCTCTGTAAGTAAAATATGTATAGGTCTTGGCATGAACACATATTTTCAATTCTCTGGTAAATTATTTATGAATACAACTTGTAAGTTTTATCAGGGAATATTTTGACATTTTGAAAAAAAAAATTTCTAAAGGGGTTATGCCGTTTTGCAATCCTAACAGCCATGAATCAGTGTTTCATTTCTCCCTCGTATTTGGTGTTAATCTGGCGTTAACTGATGTTCTGAATTTTAGTAACTCTAAAAGTTGTTACTGTTGTGTTAACTTATATTTTCCTGAAAACACAAAATGTAAATAAATTATATGAAAGATAAAATCTATGTCTATTTTCTTTTTTTCTTGCTTGTTTTTACTCAGTACCACTTGTTCAAATAATTACTATTTCCTACCAAATTGTCTTTGCTCATTTCTTGACATTCAAGTGCATGGATTTCTTTGAATCTTTCTAAAATGACAAAATAAATTAATTGATGTTTTGCAGGTAAACCAAGGTAGAATATTTGAAATAAATTTCAATTGTTATAGTTCAAACTTTCTTACATATTAATTTAATCTGCTAACATTTTGTTGAGGAATTTTTCATGTATTAGTACATTTATGAATGGTATTCAACTACAGTATTTTTGTAACATTTTTGAGATTTTCAAATTAGGACAATGTCAGCCTCATGGCAGAGTATTTTTTCTGCTTTTATTTTTGAGAGAAATTACCTTTTCATTGCTCCTGACATCTGAAGCAATAGCATCTCTTCCTTTCTCATATTAGAAATTAGAGTCTTCTGTCATTTTTTTTTGTTATCAGACTAAAGTCTTATTAATTTGATTGATTTTTACAGATTCACCATTCAGGTACATTAATTGCCAACATTGATTTCTAGTTTTTAATTTAATAAATGTCAACTTTAACTTACACTATTTACTGCTTTTTGCTTACTCTGAAGTTTACTTGACTTTTTTTTTATTCCATAGTTTTTGCTACATGAGAAGTAAAAAGAATGATGATACCTGTGTTCTTTTGTCTAGCTGTTTCAATCAGTCAAATTCTGGGAAACTCTGAGGTGTGTGGTCATATTGACGTTGTCTGCACAAAACTTCAAAGTACGGTAGACTTGAGCATGACTAAACAAAGAATAAGGATGAGCATGAGGACACCACGCACACCTTTATGCGACTAAAATAAAGTAGAAAAATCATTAAATATGTATTGAGTCAATGTCAGGAAGGAGTTTTAGTTTCTTCTAAAAATAACCTGTAGAGACGTTCCTTAGTCATATCACAAACTATGCATAAAGTTCATGTGCTTAATGTGTGCACTGGTGTGTCCACAGATGGTGCAGCAGTGACTGGCATGTAGAAATTCTCAGTAACATGGGTGCAGAAGTATTCATTCGTATATACAACTGCATGACAAGAGCTATGAGATCACACAGCACAGTTCTCTGGGACTGCGACAAAGATAACTGATGTCCAAAGGCACCTTGGGTGACCCAATAATATTGTTCATATGAAGTGATGCTAAAATTAAAATCTTAGAGATGCCACAGGACAAGAGTTCATTCTAGATATATAACTTTGGGCTCAGAGCACCTGCGGACGGACAAAACACAGTGTACCCAGGAGCAAAGAGAAGGAAGTAAGACAGTTACATACAGAGTAGTCTATTTGGGATTTTCTAGAAAAAAATCATAATTTTCTGCTTTATAGATGTACCCTAGATATATGCAGCAATTCTTTTCCATGTAAAAGTGACCTCAAATATTAGAGTATAAAAAAAATCTCAATTATTTGAAACACAACATGAAAATTTTGGTGTATTTTCTTCCTGTCATGACACAGGTAGAATATGGTGGAAACGAAAATGTAGATGAAGATTAAAACAGCCAAGAGGAAAAGCTATGCATACCTCATTGTGAAAGTGAACCGAAAGCTTTTATGTCAGTTGGTAGCAATAAGTAATCTTTTTGTTAGCTTTTATTAGTTATTCAGAATAATATTTTAGCATATTAACATATGCCTATAATATACTCTTGTATTAATATATAGCATTAAGTTATCAAGACACACCACAAGTATCAGACATATCTCCAGATGATCTAATTTTGCTCAAATCACAAGAACACATACTGTGGAGTGTATTGGCAAAACTAGAAAAGCGATGTACATACTGTGACTTTCCAGGTACACTCAAATTTTCACTGCAAACACGTACTCTATACCTCCACATGGATGATGCAGGCTTTTAGTAAATTTGATATGGCACTTTATACATATTCAGGTATTAAGAGTCTCTTTCATGGTATATTCTAAATGAAGTATAGCACTGAGCATATTTGGCATTTTCCATGTTTACCTGTAGCAGGAGACTGAAACTCTTCATGTTCTGTGTGACTGACTTGGCAGTTGGTGCGATTTGGTGTCTACCCAACGGAACTATCACTACAAATCACTACAAATTTAAAAGAATTTTTCATTTCTCTCACTGAGTTTCAAGGTCTTATAAACCAAAATATTGCTAAGGTCACAATAACTGATTTTAACAAAAATCTGTGTAGCATTTAAAAAAAAATAGAAGTTGGTACCAGGATATTCTTTCCTCTAAATTGTGTGTGGTCTGAGGTACCATTCCTAACAAAGGATCATTAGAAAGAACAATATTATAAATCATCTTCATTCTGTCTTTTACTAGAAGTCTCCATCAATATTACTTTCAAGGCTATTCTCTATGTATGGACATTTAGACACTACAGTAACCCAAGTCAGGGTCATGATTCTGAGAACATTTAACACACTGCTTTGGAAAGTTGCCCACTTCATTCAGGGGAAAGTCTTACTACGACACCACTTTTTACACCTTGATATTTTTTCTTTATTTCTTTTTTCAAATTTTTAAACTGTCCTATGCAGAGGTTATCTGATTAATGTACTCTTTGTCAACTATCTTTATATTTGCAAAACAGAAATAATTCACTAAAATGATCAATAATAAACCTAGTAGAATTAACAAATAGGTATCAGAGGTAGTGTGGGAAAGATAATGCCCTGTTCACTCTTAATGCTGTTTAATATAGTCAAGAATTCGGGGGAAATATTTTCACTCACAAAGCATGGAATACAAAAAAAAAATTCAAGATGTTGATCTAAATATTATCAGTGATGAAAATAATAAGATAAAATTTCCATTTTGATTTTCTGAAAATAGCAATTATAACACTGTTTGAGACCAAAGTTTACATCTAACCATTAGGAAAACATATATAAAAAATGTAGTGATACTCTGGGCCTACTTCTGATATACAGGAAGTAAACTTATAAAATACTCTGTTCAACAAAATTTGTTTTAACTATCCTTCATGGAGCAAAATAGAGGTAGTACTAAAATTGTGCAAGGATTGAATTTTAGTTAACATTTTAAAACAACAATAACAAAAAGAAAACCTCTAAAATCAGACAGTATGTCCATGTAAAATATTTTCATATAGTAATTTATTTGTGTCCTGTCTTCTAAAGCTGCAACCTCTTATGAGTTTTTGAGGGAGCATTTGTCCTTTCTGAGCATATATGAACAAATTCAAACACAGCTGATGATTCAGTCCCTTTAAGCAGGGAATTTCTTGTATCCAGGGAAACCAGCCTGGGTTGCCAGGACCTGAGGATAAAACAAGAGAAACCCTACTGTCTGGGCTGCATGGAGGCAATCTGCTCTCCTCCTTTAGTCAGGGCTTCTTTGTGCTTCTGATACCGCCTGACTCATCTGGACACACACCCGTGTCCCGACCGCGTCTGCTACCTACTGTCTCACCCTTCAATGAACCCAGGGAGATAATGGTTACAATCAAAAGCAATTTTTTTTTTTTCAGATCTGTGCTTATGTCTGTGGCCCCACCTGCAAGCAAGAAGTAGGAAAGAAGTGGGAGCTTGAGTTGTCTTTTTGAATCACAGTGAGACGCTTCTCTGATTTTCACTTAGCAGCTGCTTTCTTGGAGTCACTGAGCCAAAAATCACGGGGCTGGGTTCAAGGTGGAGTGAGAATTCAAGTTCTAGAGTCAGGAGGACCACTGTTTGAAGTTAGACTGCGACTTAGCCACCTGCCAGATTTCAGTGAATGATTTAAAAATGGTAAGTATACACTTCTCGTGAAATGAATAGGATGGTAGGTGTAGGTGAACTGAAAAGGATGTTGAATGAGATAAATAAGATGTCGTGCCTAACAGTATGGTGTAGCAATGAAATTATATATATATATATATATATATATATATATATATATATATATAGTCATAGCTACTAATACTTTTTGGTTTTCTCACCCCTTCATCTCTCTTCCACTTCTGAATGTGCAGAAAAAGATAAGAGATGAATACAGTACACAATATGATTTAGGATACACAATTATACTTTCAGGAACCTACAAAGGTCACAGGTTTAAATTCTACACAGAGGGCAAGGAGTCTTCAGTCAGTACTGAAGACTAGCCCCAACCAAGAGACATCAATTACTCCTGTGCCTGTCACAAAAAGAAAGAAAGAAAGGAAGGAAGGAAGGAAGGAAGGAAGGAAGGAAGGAAGGAAGGAGAAAGGAAGAAAGAGAATCCGGCATCCCTCAGGTCAGGGAGGCAAGGCCAATGCTGGTTATTAACCCACTGTTGTTTTTACTCGCCTTCCTGGCCCATCTTGGAGGGTCCCTGTTCAGGAGCCAGCTGACGAGGTCTCCAGAGTCCCTGGCTGCCATTGGCCACCAGCCATCAGGAACCAGGGAAGTCTGGGAGAGCAGGGTCTCCAGGGGCCATGAGTAGGACAGAGTCACATCCGGGAGAATGATATTAATAGCTCGTTTATTTTTTGCAAGGGTCAGGCTTATAAGCAGTTGAAGAGAGGAGGGTCAGCCAGATTAATAGATCAAGGGTTGTTCACAGATGGAAGGAATTTTAGGGTTTGAAAGTCACCTAATTTGCATGGTGTGTCTTTGGAAAACTGACCATGTGATTTCCAGTAAGAGAGGAAAGAACAGGGGAAAATTAGGAATTTGGGTAAGATAAAATCTGAGCTGTTAGCTTTCCTGGGCCTGGGATAAGGGGGAATGGCTCCACTCCTGCTGCTCTCCAGCCCAGATTATTGGGTTATGAGCTACCTTCCACCTTCAATTTTCCCGGGCCTAGTCAGGGTAATAACGACAACCGAAAGAGCATGAAGCAGTTACATCTTTAGAATAAAATCTGTGTCTACTCATGTTATGTTAGGATGAGGCAGCATTACTAGCTCTCCTGATCAGGTTTTGTCTGAAAGTAAATAGATGTCTCTTTCGGAGTTTTGGCTTCTGCCTTGACCGGTGGCCTACCTCTTGGGTACCCATTTCTAGGTTTTCTTCTGTGTGGAGAAGAAGGAGAAAAGAATGAGCTCATCTTAAATATGGACATGAAGAAAGAAAAGTAAGAATAATGGAGGTGAATGAAACACTTTACTCTAAATAATAAACTTCTAGAAAATGAGCTCTCTTATTCTCTAATATGGTATGGTCCAAAAGGGTCAAAATGCAAAGTATCCACTCCTTTATGAAATCAAGGGAAGAGTAAGAAGTGATTGGAAGCTCTTCATCCTTGGGAAGACTTCCTTGTTATAATGACCAAGGTCTCATGATGGTAAAGTTATAAGATTTTTCCCCCCAATCACATTCTACATAGACAGATGAATAATTATTTATAACAATTCTAATTATTATCATTAATTTATTATGGCTGAGGTCTTACCTTTTTTTTTTTTTTTTTTTTTTTTGAGAGACAGTGTCTTGCTCTGTAGTCCAGTCTGGTCCTGAACTCACTATGTAGCCCAGGCTGGTCTTGAACACGTGGTTATCCTCTAGCCTCAAGAGCTGAAATTACAGACATGTGCCACAAATCCAGATGGGCCTTCTTTTCTTAGAAAAATTCCATTTATTATGATTTAAGAAAGCCAAAGGAGTCTACAATAGCAAATGTTCATTTCTGAATGTTTTATAACATATATATTTGTTATCTCCAGAGATCTTTCCAGGAACAAAGTGCTTTCAGCAGCTCCCCATCACTCTCTCCTTGACCTTGCCCTCCAACAGGCCAGGCTGCCCAGCTTGTCCTCATAAAATGCCCAATTTCATTTTCAGTATTGTTACTGTAAAGGCACCTCTGAAAGTGTATTAAAGGAAAATCTAATAGAAAGAGATAACATAAATTATAAGATCCAACTTTATATATTATGTTGAAAAGTTTCCAAATAAAACATGTCAATTAAATATAACTCAATTTCTGATTGTAATATAAATTATGAAACATATTTTTATTTATATGAATTCTAAATTCTATAACACAATAGGAACATATGGCTTGGGAATCAATGGTCATTGCTGTCATGTTTTCCTTCCTTCTTACCCTTGAACTACTCCCACCCCCATTTTCAGAGATTCATCTCTTTCCTAGTAGTCCATTGCCCCTCTTTCTACACTATCTCCCATGTCGG
>PVKB01008607.1:0-14819 GCA_004027205.1 Ctenodactylus gundi | reverse complement strand
CCGGGCCTGGCCCAGCTTTGCCACAGGGCTGGTCTGGACAGCAAAGCAAAGTCACTAAGAGGCTATGATGTGCTAGGCACTAAAATCCAAGCTGTGTCTTCAAGAAATAAAGTCTTATCTGATAGTGCAGAGTCGAACCTAAGGATGTTTTGTACTTGTCCCTGCCAGAGATGCTTGGACTGGAATGTCACTAGCAGGGTGTGTGCATAAAGGACTTACTTGAGTTTTTCCAAGAAGGAAAAATAGAAATTATTTTTCTGTCATTTTTATTCAGGTAAAAAAGAAATATAGGAAAGAAACTCAAAATTCCTATAAGTTTCAGGTAAAAGGCCACATTATTTATAACTAATAGTGAAATCAAATAGCTGTAAAGAAGAGAACACAGGAACTCAATGGCCGCCCATCAGGTTGTCAGGGTCAAAAAGAGCCAGAGAAGACTCCATCACCTGAGCCCACACCCTCCCAGGAAATCGCTCACCAGCTCGCCCACCTACAGACCCTTGGGAGTCCTTCATTCACCACTAACGTTCCTTCCCCACCTCATAGACAGCCTTCACGCTGCCTGCATTTGTCTCGTCTTTCTGCTGGATGCTCTCCCAGCGAGCTCATCTCCGGTGTCTCTGGAGATTGGCTTCCTCTACCCTCATGTTTTCAGTCCTGGCTGACGTATGGCTGTGCATTTCGTTCCTCTACTGGAGGCAGTTACCGGACAAGAGATTTCCCCTCCCCCTTACACTGCTTTCTGTGAAGAGCGTTTTTCTTTGTATCACTCACAGGCTTCTGCGTGGAGTTAAGCTGCAACCTGTCACGTGCAAAGTAGAAACTTCTTTATCCATCAAATTGTGATCAGGAGCACTGGAAGATATGAGTTAATAAAGGGTGGACATTCAGGTGTGTTTTGAGGAATAAGAGGAGGAAGGATCATCTCCAAAATAACTGAGGCAGATATGAAATGTCACCAAACTCTGAACCCTTTGAAAGAAAGGGCTTTTGCCTGATTCTGTTGACTCTTACATTCCTAGTGCTGTACTTCTGGAAAATAATAGAAACTCATAATATGTTTGATGGTCTTTGCAGTTTTGGAGCTCAGATATTATAATTTGTTCTAATTTCATATTGGTAACATGAACGTTGAAAGTATATTTATAAATGGGATTATTATGAATTAGCTATATATTTCTTGACTGATAAGATTTGCTTGTCATTAATGTCCTTAATAGTGGTTTTTGGAGATAGATAGAATAAAAAAACTTTATTATTAGTGATGGAAATACTTCTTATTCATGAATTATTGTGCTAGCACCATTCCATATGCTTTAATATGAACACCATCACTTAATTCTTACAATGATTCTATAAAATATCAACTGTTGTTTTAAACCTTACTTTGTACATGAAGAAATGGAATACTTGCCAAATTTTAAAAAGATTGTGAAGATCATAGGACTAAGAAGATACAAAAATTAAGACTTCAAATCAAACTAGCCTGCCCTTCAGGCATATTGTCCTACCTTTAAAAATTCTCAGCCTTTTTTCATAGTTATTTTATTACCTGCATGTTTGTGAGTCTCTGGTGAGCCATTTGAAAGTAAACTGCAGACACTGAACCACTTTCCCTTGTAAGTGTTGTGGAGTGCTCATTCCGACACTAAATATGTGCTCCTACATCTAAGGAAACTGGCAATTGTTCCAAAAGCTTATTCCAGTGCTGTCATTATTCAACTTTTCTCTGAAATCATTTAATCTAGAGGGATCTCTCTATATTTTTTAATTTGAATGATACTGACTTGTGACATTGTTAATGCAGAAAGTCTCCATTTAGCACTGATATCACTGCTTTCCACTTAAACACACTCTGGATGGTATTATGCACCGAAGTACTCAACAGAGGCCGCTTGGGTTGTCACACTGTTAGTGAAGCTTGCTTTGGGCACTTGATTACAGCAGTGGTCATCATGGTTTACATTTGTTAAGGCCCATTTAATTTTGTTTCTTTTTTTCCCCCAGAAACAAATGATCTCTAGGGTGCTCCTTTGGCAAGACAAATTTTCTGACAGTGTTTCAACTT
This sequence comes from Ctenodactylus gundi, assembly GCA_004027205.1. NCBI lineage: Eukaryota > Metazoa > Chordata > Mammalia > Rodentia > Ctenodactylidae > Ctenodactylus > Ctenodactylus gundi. The sequence goes on along the minus strand of PVKB01008607.1, from coordinate 12,751 downwards.
GGTGGGCTGGATGGGTTTTTATCTGAGTCAATAATATTAAAGTCACATAACTGTGGTCTTATATTTCTGGCACCCTTACCACATTTACTAATATTATTCTGTTCTCTAGCAAGTTAACAAAAGTTAACTTCCCCTTGGTTTATCAAGTAGAAACACAAGTCTTCTAGGCATAGATGAACATCCGTAATCTTATCTGTCTAGGTTTTTGCCTTTGTTTCGTTTTTGGTCTGAATGTTCCTGACTTCATAGAAACCATTTGTAGGTTTAAGATGCTTTTGACCTTCATCTAGAATACTTAAGGTAAATGTAAAGTTATTCTTTTATCTACGATCCTATTTGTCTTTTTTTCTATTAGATTAAATAAGTTTCTTATTTTACTTCTGTTCTGTCATGGTTTGGATCTGGAATGTCCCTCCAGAGCCTCATGCACCTATGGATATTGTGCAGTGCTGGGAGGTAGGGCCTGGCTGGAAGGCTTGATCTGGAGGGGTGTGTGCTGGGCCTCCCTTTCTCTCAGGCTTCTCTCTGTTTTGCCATGCTGCCAGGAGGACCTCTCCTTGTTTCTGGAGTTCATCTCTGGCTCTGGTTCTAGCTGCAGACTTACCAGGTGATTCCTCCATTTTCCAGCCATCCACCTGTTACTGTGACTTTCTGAAGCGGTCAGCTAAAATAAAGCTCTCCTCCTAAAGTTGTGGATGTTGAATATTGAGTCACAGCCATGAAAAAGTAACCAGGAGAGAAATTGGTGCCAGAGAAGTGGGGTTGTTGCTGTGACTTTATCTGACCATGTGTCTTGGAAGCCTTTGGAGCCAGTTTGCAGGAACAGTTTGGAAAGTTTGAGGATGCTGGCTGGGGAAGCCTTGGAGTGCTCTGTATCGAGCTTGATGGGAGTTTCTGGTCAGAGCTCAGAAGACCAAAATACTGATAGAAATGTAGATTGGAAAGGCCAGGCCCAAGAAGTTTCAGATGAGAAGGAGGATTGTATTGGCAAGTGGTCTAAAAACCAGGCACGCTACACCTGCAAAGTTTGTTGGCATTTTTCCCTTGTCCAGAGACTTTGCCTGAAGCTGAGATTAAGGGCAGTGGACTACTTACTCTGGTGGAGGAAATCTCAAGGAAGCCCCAATGTCCAGACTGTCACTTGGCTACTGTTTGCAGCTTTCAGCCAGCTCTGCAGAGAAAGACAGGAAAAAATGGCAGAGAAAAGATCGTATCAAAACTTTGCAGTCCCAGACCAAAATGTGAGTGAGGCCGAAGAGCACAAGGAAGTTAAAGACATTAATATTAAAAAGAAGCCAAATACTTACCATCAGGACTATGGAAAAAATGCCTTGAGAGCTTCTCAAAAGTCAATAAGACCTCCATCTTTTACCAACTCAAGGGTAGATAGGCAAAAGATTTTGCTCTGAGACGTGTACCCTAGGTCCAATGGAAGAAATGTCTTTCAGAGTTCAGCTGCCTGGGTTTCAACCGTCTAAGAACTTGGAGACTTCTACAGCATTTGTCCAAAGGGGTCAGGCTACTGCTTAAGCTAGTGGCAGACCTCGGTGACATCTGCATGGTACAGGATTCACAGGCTTGCAGATTGCAAGATTTGTGGGATTGTGGGTTTGTGGTGGCTTCCACCTTGATTTCAGAGCAAGGCCCTGGAGGCCAGGCAGTGTGCCCCTGGGAGGGCAATACGTGAACTTACAAAGGAGAAACCAAAGGTGCAAGGGAGAACTCAGAAATTTGGTGAAGTCAGGGTCACGGATTCTTTGCTGAGGAAAGCTGAAGGCCATGAGCAGACCCAGCCCACAGCAGAGAAGATGGAGGTTGTAGCCAGCAGCCATGCTCTAGGGGCAGGGCCACCCAGGCTCACTGGAGCTTATAAATGCTGCAGTTTGCTCCAGTTGCTGCATATAGGACTTCAGGGTTTAATCCTTGCCCTGCTGGGTTTAGGAATTACTTTGGTCCAATTGCCTTTTATTCTCCTGTTTCTCCCGTTTGGGCTGGGAATGTTTACCCTATGTCATTATATGCTGGAAGTACCTAAGTCTTTGGTTTTAACGGGAACTCACAGCTGAGAACTTGCCTTGCATCTCAAGAGGAAACTTTGGACTTGGATTTTCTTTAACAGTGCTGGAACTGTTAGGATTTTGGCAACCCTTAGAGAAGGACTCCATACCTTCGATGGGTTGGAGGGATAGCGCAGCTATTGAACCACTTGCCTCATAAGCCCAAGACCTTGAGTTTGATTCCCTAGCATCACATAAAGCTGGGCCTGGTGGCACATGCATGTAATCCCAGCACTTGGGAAGCTGAGGCCGGTGGATTGTCCTGAGTCCAAGGCCAGCCTGGGCTACACCAGTGAGGTTAGAACCAGCCTGGGCTATAGAGTGAGACTCTATCGCAAAAAACAAACAACCCCCCAAAAACCCAAAACAAAAGAAATCTTAAATCCTTTTGCTTAAGGGAGTAGATACCGCTCTTCTGGGAGCCAGGAACAGAATGTCATGGATTGGATGTGGAATGACCCCAAAAGCTTCATTTACCTATGGATACTCTGTAATGCTGGGAGGTGAGGCTGACTGGAAGAGGGTAAGCTTGGGGCTTGACCTGGATGAACTTATGCTGCTTCCACTTTCCCTCCTAGCCTTGGCTTTGCCCTGGCACATTGTGAGGATGTCTGTCTCTACCTGTGGCTCCACCATGTGATTCCATCACCTTCTACTGCCCATCCATGTGACTTTCTGAAGTTGTAAGCTAAAATAAGTCTTTCTCCCTAAAGTTGTGAATGTTAAGTATTGAGTCACAGCCATGAAAAGGTAGCTAAGACAAGACATCTTCCCATGTTTAAAAATTACATATTCTCTGTTTTCAAAGTTTGACATATTTGACACAAATTCTAAAATTAACTTATCTTCCTTCCTTTTTATGGAGAATACAAAGATGAATGCTATTACATGTTTTGTGTCTGATAAATTTTGATTTTTACTTTGTTTTTCTTCCCATTGGAAGTTGCCTCTACAGTGTTATATAGTGTTGTTATATAGTGTTATTGCAGACTGCATTGTGTTTGCCTAAATGCATATGTTGAACTCTTGAACACCATTGTGACTTGTTTTGGACATTAGGTCTATTAATCAGAATTAAATAGTCAGAATACTGGTATAATATTAAGAGATATGAAGTGTACATGTACCCACAAAGAAAAGAACACAAGGGACACAGACAGGGGATAGCCATCTGGAAGGCAAAGAGGGAAGCCCCATTGTAAGCCAGCCCTGTTGCCACCCAACCTCCAGCACTGGGACAGGTGCATGTCTACTGAGGGCGCTGTCCAATCTGTGGTGCCATCCCTCACGTCTAATACAGTCAACGCTTCTGTCAATTCTGCAGTCTGCATACTTCTTCCACTGCTCATTTCTTCCTTCAAATTTTATCATCTTCCTCCATAAGGTCCATCCCGTGGGATTTCTTGTAGTATACCCACACCATCTGTCTCTTTTATTCTTTGCTGAATACATCTTCATTTTCTCTTTATTCTAGAACAAAGGTTGAACTGAATAATGACCTTCAATAATTTCTTCTAACGTTTTAATTTTATCCCAATATGTCTGGATACCGTTGCTACATGCAAAGTAGCATTAAAGATACAAGTGACAGTAGTAACTGCTTCTTTCCTGTTACCTCCTTTTGTTCATGGACTTCACATTGAGTGCATCCAGGTGAGGATTTCTTTTATTTTCTTTTTCATTTTGTATGTTTCCCGAGTCTGAGGATTCTAGCATTTAGCCAGGTATGGGAAATTCTCAGTGATGTATTAATCTTCCAAATATCACTTTTCTCCATTTGGGGATTCACTTTTTTTGGATATTCCTCTTGAATATGTATTACTCCTCACTTCGTGTCAATGTCCTTACCTTTTCTTCCCATTGCCTGTCTATTCATGTATACTCACTCCTAAGAATTTCTTTTTCATAAATACAGTTTATTAAATCTGCTCAGTTATTTTATTTTTTTCATAAATTTAAATTACATCATAGGTGTTGTCTTTTCACAATTTCTGATAGGCTTTTGGCTTAGAAACAACAGCTCCAATTCACCTTTGGAAATACAATCATTTCAAACATACTTTGTGTGATAGCTTTATTATCTAAAGATCCGTGTGTTTGTTGGGCCTACTGATTTTATTCATGGTCTACTGTTTCCTCAAGTGTTCTGCAGCTTGGAGTTCTGTGGGCTTTTGTTTGGAAAGATTTTGTCTATGATAATTTGTATTTTATGGAAGCTTGTGTTTGCTTCTGTCAAATGGTGTCTGTGAACATCCTCCTTTAAGCTCAGTTTTTCAATCTTAGAAGCATCCAGATCAGACAAGTAGTTCTATTCTGAAACCCAGTTCTAATGAGTTAGCAGGAAAGTGTTTTTTCCCCCTAGTCAGAATCCAACCCAAAGTTTCTTTCTTTCATCCTGGTATATTTTTACCCATTTAGATGTCCAGCCTTCACCTAAGAACCCTGAAGAGGATCTGTGTATTCCCATCTTTGAATTGGAAGGCCTTTGACAGCAATGCTTTCCCTACAGAATCAGCTCATATGTTAGAATAAGCCCACGTGTTATAGCTCTGAGTTTCCAGGTTTCTATTAGTAGCTTTCTCTTGGGAGACCTAAATGCACAAATACCTGTACATAGGTATGCTTCTGTGATTAAGTGTTTCATTTATTCCAATATCGTATTTTTCATTTCCTGCTTTCTGTTCTCACATAGATATGCTTTTAAATTATTTTTGTTATATTATCTTTAGAGCAGCAGTCCCCAAACATTTTTTTTACCAGAGGCCAGTTTTACAGAAGACTTTTCTTTCTTTCTTTCTTTCTTTCTTTCTTTCTTTCTTTCCTTCCTTCCTTCCTTCCTTCCTTCCTTCCTTCCTTTGTTCCTTCCTTCTTTCCTTCCTTCCTTCCTTCCTTCCTTCCTTCCTTCCTTCCTTCCTTCTTTCTTTATTTGTAAGAGCAAGAAGGGGGATCATCTGATGTTAGATTCTCATATGAATCTTGTGGTCTAGATTCCTCATATACTCAGCTCATTGTAGGTTGCACACCTATGACAACTTAATACTACCTCTGATTTGACAAGTGATAGAGCTCAGGTGATAAGACAATTGATAGGCAGTGGCTATAGGCACAGATGAAGCTTTGCTCACCTGCACCTGACCTTCTCCTGTGAGGGCAAATTTCTAACAGGCCATGGACTCCAAAGGTCAGTGGCCCAGGGGTTAGAGACATCTGTTTTAGAGTAGTTTTGTACTTGGTTACAGGAAATATTTTAGTCAGCAATACTATATAAATGGAAGTCCATGTTGGTTGTTAAGGAGATCTCAGATTCAATGGAACTGTTGACAAGAAGCACATTTTTGGTCAAAAACGTATGTGTGAAAGTCTGAAACTCTATTTCACTGGGAATGTATAAAGTTGAGCAAGATCACTTTTACTTGTAATTGTTGTGAAGAGTATATTTAGTCACTAGTGTGTTGGGAAACAAGTAGAACTCCCACAGCCTTAATAGTAGTGATTGCAAAATTTCATAGTATTTGTTTTCCTAAAAATGACTAATTTCAAACTCATAATAGTTTACTCAGAAACTCATACAATTCCTAAAAATGAAACGGTTGGTTTGAGCAGGCCAATAGAGCCATTTCCACAACATCACTATGTTTGGTACATACTCCTAGCTTCATAATTTTTGTATTGTCTGTGTGTGTTGACATGTGTTCATCAGATAAGGATTTCCACTTCTTGCTTCTTGTTCTCATGTACGAGTTTGTTTCTTTCTTGATAAAGGAGAAAATAATCCAAAATTGGAATTTTTATTTAGTGATCAATAAATATTTCATTGAAGTGCTAAATAATAAGCATTTTAGTCTTTGCTAGTTGTATACAGGAACTAGTGTGTAGTTCCTTCAACATTTTAAAAAATTCCACGGTAGACCCGCATGAGATTTAATCTAGGTCTGTAACCTCTTCCTCTGCATATCCAGCTCTATGATTAATACCACCTTAAGATAAACTTGTGAAAATGTCCTTTATAATGAGGTATTTGCAATATCTATTTCCTGGCTATGTGGATAGTTTCTATAGTTATAAACACAAGAAGTGTCCCCTGGGATCATGTTCTGGGAAAGTCCATCTTTATTCAAATTCTTTAGAAACTATCTTTACAACAAGTGAGTGATAAGTTAAATTGAGGTAAAAGATTTCCTTTCTAGAATGTTCATTTCAAAGTATCACTGGGATATTTATTTTTTTTTCCTCTTGACACATACTGAAGGTTCTCTAAGTAAAGTGAAACATTAAAGTATGTGGATTATTTTGCCCTTATCCAAATGCTTGAGGTTATTAATTTTTCCTTGTATAAAATGTTTTTACAGTCTTCCAAACAGGACTTAAGCTTACTTCCAGTATAGGTAAGTCTTGAAACCCCATGGCTTAACTGCTTTATATTATTCTAAGGACTGTAGAAATTGATGGATTATCATCAAGAAAATGAAAAACAGTTTTCAAAACTACTTTGCTTAGAGAATTGAGCCTTTCAAAGCGTACCCCTCCTCCAGCACCAAGCATTATGCGGTTTAAGCTCCTGTTATTTCTGCAAAGAGCTTAAAAGACGGGCTGACCAGCATGAAAAGCAGCAGAGCATTAATTGAGCAGATTGGAAATAATCGAGTTCTACGTTTTTAAAGAACCTAAAAAAGGATGTTATCGAAGTTTCACATGTGTCCATGCCATCCCCAAAATGTTTATGAAAACAATAGACTGGTACTAACTACAAAAATACATTAAAAATAAATTAGAAAGTACCTCATAAAACCGAACCATGTCAATTTCTTATTAGGTAATGGACTTCTGACAGACTACAGTTAGGAGTTTTTAAGTTTCTGTGTCATGAGTAAGCAAATCTATAAGGATGTTGGATATCATGGATTAAATAGAGAAAATTTTACTTCTTAGCAGAAGTCAAAATTACAATGAGAGCGAATGAGGGAATCAAGGTTACTAGGAAAAGAAGAACTACTTTTTATCTGTAAGGTGAATTTAGGCATAGAATGCAGAGTTGTGAGGTAAAGCAAATAGGAAGTCAGTCTGAGATGCACCTGGACGCTGTTAGCTGGTGAGTGCATTAGCTTCCTTCACGTTGGTTATGCCCCGCTTTTCGGTTGATACCTCTTTGACACAAACTGGTACTTGGACAGTGGAGAGATTTCTCTAAAAAATGAGCAGAAGTTCAGTTTTGAAAATTAAGTTGAGTTTAGTAATCTCTTAGCCCTTTGAAAGCTTTTGCTACTTATTTAAAGCTAAGAAACATCTTTTTCTAAATAGAGCAGTAATGGTAATCTACGTAATGTGCATTTTAAAACAAAAACAATTTCCTCTTGTCGCCAGTGGCTACCTTGCAAAAGACTGTTCGTAGGTTCACACATGGGTGACCGAATTCTGTGGTGTGTTGTTTCTCTTCTTGATAAATGAACAGGGTAGTTTACCTTTGAAAGAACGTGGCCAGTAAGGAAGATACTCACCTGCTATTTCAGGGAATGTTTCATACCCTCTTTATTCTGGGCACTAGAAATTGAATTGTCTTGATCTTCTAAAGCTTATAAACAACAACAACAACAAAAAAACCTTTGGATTGAGGGATAGGAAGAAGAAGAAAATAAAGAACACATAAAACATAATTTAGGTACATGTGAAAATGAAAAAAAAAAGAAGTGAAGTGGGAAAAAAGATGGCTGGGGTTTTGTACAGATGGCTACCGAGTCATACCTGCTAAGATATTTTAGCAAAACGTTGAAAAATTGCCTGATGGTTTCATGTGTCAGCCTGACTGGGCAATGGGATGCTGAGTTCACCTGCACACATAATCCTGGGTGTTTCTTCAAGTCTGTTTCATTTGCAATTCACACTTGAATTGGTAGGCTGAGTAGAGCAGGTGGCTCTTCCTAATGTGGATGACCATCAGTTTATTGTTATGTGAAAGCCTGAATAGAATGATGCTGACCCTCCTTGAGAAAGGGGAATTTACTCCTGACGGGGCTCTGGTGTCAGTTTTTTCTCTTTGTATTTGAGTAGGAACATTGGCTCTCGCTGTGTCTCATTCCTGTAGGTGTCTGAATTGAATTAAGATCTTTTCTGTAACTATACCTTGTGAAAGATCCATTCTCTCCCTTTCCCTTCTTTTCCTCTCCTCTTCATCTCTTTTTATTTCTCTTTTCCTCCCTTGATCCTTTCTTCCCTTCCTCCCCACACACACATATACTCAGAGAGAGGGAGAGAGAGAGAGGGACAAAGAGACAGGGACAGAGAGGTGGTTTCTAATACATATTCAGTAGAATCTATGCTATGATGTTTGGATGTTAGAGCTGTTAAGTGCACTTTTGACTTAATATTTTTAACTTCTGATGAGTTTATCAAGACCTAGCTCCATTGTAAATTGAAAATTTTTGGTAATAGTATATTCTCCGTATGCATTTGTAGATATTCTATTAGATTTGTGTCTCTGGAGAAGTCTGGCTTATTAGAAAAAAAGAAAGCTTCAGGCAGGTCTTGCTAACTTGCTACAACCCTGAGTGAGCGGGAAAACAAAGATAGACATCATATTGCAAAAGTAGCAGGACAAAGGAACACAGAGACTTTAGATTTAGGTTTAGTTTTGAATAATAAAGTTTTTTTTTTTTTTAAGACAAGGTCTTGCTCTGTAGTTCAGGCTGGTTCTCAGCTCACAAGATAACCCGGGCTGGCCTTGAACTCAGAATAATTCTACTAGCACAATCTTGCCAGTGTTGGGATTACAGGTGTGAATGATGCCAGCTTATGTGGTGCTGGGAAATTGAACTCAGAGCCTTCTGCTTACTAGGCGGACACTCTTACCATTGTGTTCTCTGTGTTATTCCTCCACTGCCCCCCTTTGAGTGTTTTCATTAAAGATGTAAAAGTTACATAAATAACTTATGTTTTTTTTTTAAGTAGATTCTTGTGGTCATTTTCTGAGATGGAAAACCCAGGAAAAATAAGTATGAGCTATTATGAGTAAAACACAGTGCTTGGTTCTGCCTGCGTGAGTTTTGATGATCCTGTTAGATGGCCAATTAGCTAATATATATGCAGCTAATGGAATTTTTTTCTGAGTACATTGGAACCTGGGGTTGTAGAACTACAAAGATGTTAGGTTAAAATATATGAGAACTTGGTGATGATCTTATATGGGGTTTATTATGGATGGCAAATCGTTTTCAACCTTACAATGATCTTACCACATAGATAATAATGATCAGTATTTCTATTTTAAAGGTGAGGGCAATGAGCTGTGGAAGGTTAAGTACCTCCTTTACAATCTACTCACAGTTAGCAGGTGGAGGTTGGAATCCAAACTCAGGCAAACTAACTTCCAGAATCTCACAGCAATTCCATGTTTGTCCTCTTCCACTGGGAGTTTCTCCAGGCCTGTGTATGTTTAGAGAAGAACTCTAAGGCTTTAACCTTAGAATAACATCAGTGGAGAGGGGCCGGGAAAGTGAGGAAGAACCTGCAAGGTGACCAAGAAGAAACCTTAGTGATGTGACAGGAAAACTGGTGTGTTGTTGGGGCAGCACAGGAGGAGGGTTTTTCAAGGAAGTAAATCACCAGATACATTCTCTTGAAGACGCATGTATGAGGACGGTTGAGACTCGACCACCTGATTTGCCTTTGTGAAGCTTCCTGCAACACCTGAGAAGAAAGAGCTTCTAGAAGAAGACCTGGCCTATTCTTGATTTCTAAATATCATTTTCCACTAAAAGGAAGAAGGAGTCTTTGGAGAAATGGAAAGTATTGGGTTTTCTTAGGTTATAAAATTTTCATTAGGATAATTGGCAAAAAATCTGAAGAAAGATTGAGGATTAGAGAAGAGTTTTTTATCCTTGTTAATTTTTATATTTTAATAATCAGTTGTGTCTCAAAACATAATCAATGTGTTGTAGTATAACATGCATAAAATTATTTGGCAGTATATATAGGCAGATAGACTTCATGGTTGCAAAGTATTAAATATCACTATGGCTAAAATTCTTGTGGTATCGATTGAGAATAACTATGCATGGGACTCTTTGTCTTTTTGCTAAGTGTCTCAGTTACTTTTTCATTGCTGTGACTCAGTACCCGACATCCACAAATTTAGGAGAGAAAAGGTTTATTTTAGCTCACAGTTTCAGAAGGTCACTGTCCATTCAGGGGCAGCCAGCAGCTATGGAAGTACATGGCAGAGGCAGAGGTGGAGGCAGCTTCTTATGACATCACACACAGGAAGCCAAGTCAAGGCAAGTTAAGACTAGTCCTCTAAGGAAGGCAGGAAGCAGCTTATATATCCTTCCAGGTCTCCTCCCAGTGATCAGCCCCTCCTGGATCCAAGTATGGAAGGTGTGGTAAGCCCCGACTACACGCCTATAATCCAATTTACATGCCAATAATCCAATTTACTTGCCTGTAGTCCACCCCTCCAGACTAGACCCCAATCTCCCAACAGCACATGGTTCCATAGACAATCTGTAATATTCAAATACATGAGACTTTTGGGGGACATTCCAGATCCAAATCACAATACCAAGCTTATTGACTCTCAGATTAGCCACTGCCACGGTTCTCAAGGATACGTAAGTTATTGATGTATTTATTATTTTCAGGGGATTTCACAATAGTAGAGAAGAAATGATGCCCCCCCCCACCCACCCACCCCATACACACCATCTTGGTTATTTTTCCCTCTTCTTCCTCTGAGAAACTCAGAACCAATTAAACTGTTTATACTACAGTGACTGGTAAATTAAGAGAAGAGCTGAATGTATTGAGAAGTTGGTATCATCCAGTGTCCAAACCTGACATGCGTGCAGTAGGCCTACAGAAAGAGCGGGCACCCCATGGCAGGAGGCGGAGCCAGCCTACTGAAGGAATGCTGTGAGCAAAGTCCTGAGGGATGCTGATGTAGTCATGTTGCAGCATGGAGGAAAACATGCATTCACCTCAGAGGATGAACCAGTGGGCATGGGAGTTAAATTTAGAGAGAGATCCTGGATAGACCTTATCAAGTCTTCAATCCTAGGCAAATAGGTCGAGTTGTGTTTGGTGTTTAGTAACAAGGAAGTGCTAAAAGTTTCCAAATAGCAGGTAATATCCAAACCATTAGGGAGATTAATTTATTTTTTTAATTTAGCTAATAGTGAAATTATCAGAGGAGGGATAAGGAGTTAGAATATTATCAAAAAATTTACTATTTTCAAGTGTCTAAACCTGCTCACCATAATATATATTTGAGATTTTGAAATTTTGACAGAAAGTGCTTTGTTTTTGCTAATGGTCTATTTTATGCAATTATCTCTTTGGAACGAGGAACATATGGTCAAGTGTATACCAGGCCTGATGGTGGTTTCCCCTCGAGGCTGAGGAGGGTTTATGTAACCCTTGGCGTCTTTTTATTTATTTTAATTGCAACTGAGACATTCGGGGAATTTCCACCAACCACTATATTAATGAGCATCATAGTTACGTTTACCTGGAAGCAATAGCTATGCCCAGGGAAACTTATTACTTTATTAAAAAGTTCAGCTCTTAGTGTCTCCCAGACACAATGAAACTTTTAGGGTCTTGGCTGTCTCCAGAGCATAGCAAGAGTGAAGTAAACGGACTTAGAAAATGCAAAACTGCTACATTTCTGATAGTTGCCATAAGTCATCTGTTACATGCTGACTGCACCCATAAAACACCTCATTTCTGTGCTTTCCTTAGGGAATGCCGCTCTTCCACATATAAGTAAGAAAGCGATTGGGTTGGGAAAGTTATAACAGATTAGAAAGCCAGGTAGTAAATGTGAGGAACATGCAGAAGCGAAGAACTCTATCACACAAACGTTTCCCTAGCCTTCCTATCACGGAGTGGGGCCAACAGAGCCCTTGGCCAAATGTTTCTTATGTTTCTAAGAGTTTAGTTAGCTTTCTCTCTACATGCCTATTATAGCTGACATAGTCACATGTTTTCTAAATCCACTATCATTTTAAAATTATCTGTTAAAATTATCTGAATGACTGGGCTGATGGCTTTTTTTTAATAAAAATTGTCCAAGCACTGGGTCTGTTGACACACATGCTGTGAAGAATATGAGGAACATTATTAAAACTAGCAACAAGAGCAGAAACCCTGGAAGGATTACATTCATGTCACTAACTGCTTGTACGTTCCTAACATGCACTCAGAGGAAAAGGCTTAGATCATGGCCTTTCGCTCATACCAACTACTATAAGATGCAAAAACCATCTGATATGGATCTCTGTTTTCTAGGATATATTTGTCCCCATGTTTTATTTTGCATCTGTTATCTAGACATAGAATTCTTTCATTTTAACTATCTTGAGTCCAGTTCCTACAAAAGGAGCTATTTAGCATACAATAAATTTGCATTTTTAACATGCAATTTTTTCCCAATGTGAGAAAATGCTGGTAATGTAGTCTGCTCTCTCCTGAGCTTCTTTATGACAGGGGGAGCAGTTATTTTCTGTTTTAAAGGGCTCCCTCAAGAAAGCCAGTGGCATGGAGGCTCAGGTTTCCAGGTGGCTGTAAAAACTCCTGGAAAGAACGTTTTTGGTTTGGTAGAAGGTGATATTCCTGCACAGGACTTAAATCTCATCTGCAGCTGGTGATAAGTGACTTAAGAGCCCTAAGGGAGGTGATTTGTCACGGAGTGTCAAGGGCAGCTC
>PVKB01008606.1:0-14832 GCA_004027205.1 Ctenodactylus gundi | reverse complement strand
CACACACACACACACACACACACACACACACACACACACACAAAGCCATGAGCTAAAACACTGTAACACTATTCTGGTCATCCCAAGGCTTGAAAGTTTCAAAACTTAACAGATATGAGCTAGGCAGGATGGCACATGCCTGTGATCCAACGTGCTAACGAGTCTGAGTCCAAGTTTAAGGCCATGATAAGCAATTTAGTAACATTCTATCTCTAACTAAAAATTTAAAGAGGAACTAAAGATATAAAGATAGACCTCAGTGGTACAGCTCTTGCTTTGTGTGCAAAACACCTGTGATGGTTTGCCCAAAAGCCTCATGCCTGTATTTAGATATTGTGCATTATACATGCATTTTGTGAGCTGTTAGGAGTACAGATCATTGGAACCTGACCCAAAAGGCAAGGACTGCAGAGGCTCAACCTGGAAGGGATGGTCGATGGGAAGTTGACCTGAAAGGATGTACCACACTTCCGCCCATCTCTGCACTCTCTCTAGGTTTCCTGTTTGCCATGCTGTGAACAGTTTCTCTCCAGTTACATCCCCACAGAGTGCTTCCTCCATTCCCAGCCACCCACAAATGGACTGAGATCTTCTGAAACCGTGAACTGTAATAAATCTTTCCTCACTGAAGTTGTGATGTCAAGTATTCTATTCCAGCAACTCAGACAATAACCGAGGGTTTCAGGTCGTAAAATTAAGTATCGGAACAAAAGTTGAGAGTCACTACAAAAGTATGAAATTATTCAACGCTCAACAAGGTAAAATTCATAATGGAAGGAATCCAAAAAATAATACATGACATAAAAGCAAATAGGAAAACAAGACTGATAATAAGAAAGAGAATTGGTCACTTTAAACATTCAAAAATAGAAGAAAAGATAGAATTAATGACCAAGAGGATCTAAGTAGTCTCTGGCTTGAGAAAATTTTAGACAGGTTTATTTGTGGCTATAGGCCTTTGATGTCATTTTTCTCTGAAAAATTGCTTTCAACAAAACCTACAATTTTAAATTCTTTCTGCCTCTTTGAAGTATAAATCTCTTCTTTGCCTCTTGCCAGTTTTATAAAAATTCTTCCCAAAGACCTGAAAATCTTCTCTATGAAATGTAAATCCTGGAAAAGACAACGGCCCTGTGCCCTGGTGTCAGCAAGAAGGCAGTATCTTACCCTCAGTGGGCTCCAGTTAGCAAACACAGATGACCTAATCACCGAGAATAACACGTGAGAACTGAAGGACATCTCAAGGGTATAGATACACCCGTGTTCAAATTCCTTTTCCTCACATCTTCCAGGATTTTTAAAAAAGTTCAGCCTAGTGAGATTATGGAGCAACTTCAAGAAGCTGCCGAACACATCAAGAATGACCAAAATGTTTCCCAATTTGATTAAAAGTATAAACCTTCTATTTGTTTGATTCTAGAAGTTTAACAAATCTCAAGCACATGAAATATGGTGACTGTGACAATGAACACCAAGAAGTTTGAAACCAGTGGTTAAAAACAGCCAAAAAAAGGCACACTGATGTTCACGCAAAGAGGAAAATTTCAAGACATTTATGTTGAATGAAGAAAAGCAGACAAATGTCTCGGGCATATCGTCCTATTTACACACAAACCTATGAAACCAAATCCCTAGTGACAGGAAGCAGGTCCGTGGTCGCCTGGGGGCCACACAGCTGTGCAGAAATCACAACTAATACACATGTTTTCATGGCTCTGACAATACATGACACCTTCCTGCAGAAGAGGAGAGACCAAATCGTTTAAACTGGCACCTGACAAAATTAGATTTTCTGCCCTGTATTAACTAAGAATAGTTCATTGGACTTTGAGCTGTGATAAAGAAAAATAATTAAGCAGAAAAAGCATCAGTGAATAACAATTAACTTGCAAGATTTATGACAGATGTTCACAAGAGCAAAAGACTAAAAAGAAAGAATGATTATGAAAATTATTTTTGTCATTTTATTGGTATGTATTTGTGATACACAATGGTGACGTTACGCTTGAACATTCTGCACATGTATGTGTGGCTTCTGCTTCCCATTCTTCTCTTCACCCGCCACTTCCTGTCCTGTGACCCCAACATCCCGACTGCTTGTTTCTATCACTTATTTACACTTGGGTTTCTCATACTAGAGACATGTTTCAATCTCCTGCATTTGATTCTTTTCACTAGCACAAAGGTTTCACATTGTGTCCATTTACCTACAAATGGCTCAAATCTCTGTCTTTGTGGAAGAGTCATACTCCACTGTGTATATAGCCATATTTTTTATCTTCTGTGGGTAAATGTTTTGGCATCTTCCGCTAGATACCGTTAGTTGTGCTGCTATAAACGTGAGTATGCACACATCTCCGTTACACCATGCTTTTAACTTCTTTGGAAAAATACACGGAAGAGTTATCTCTGGGTCAAATGGAATATCTGTTCTCAGTTGTTTGAGGAGTCTCCACACTGCCGTCCATAATGGCTGCACCAGTTCACAGTCTCCCCAGCAGTGTAACGGGATGCCATCTTCCCCAAGTCCTCACCAGCATCTGTTGCTTTTTGACTTCTTGATAAAAGCTATGCTCACTGGAGTAATATGGCATCTCAGGGCTGTTTTGATTTGCATTTCTCTAATGGTCAACAGGTTGTGATGAACATGCCGGTCATTTTCACTTCTTCTCCTGAGAACTGTCTACTTTATTCAATTGCCAATTTTTAAACTGGGTCTTTAATTTTAAGGAGTCTATTTTCTTCACTTCTTTGTATATTCTAATTATTAGCATCTGATGGGTAGGGGTAAATGCTTTTTCCCCCATTCTATTAGTTCTTTTTTCATTTTAGGGGTTTTCTTTTTTGTTCAAAAGTTTTTTTTTAATCTGACATAATCCCATTTGTTAATTCTTGAAGTTATTTTTTTGCATCAGATGTTCTATTGAGAAAGTCTCTGCCCACATCTATGTCTCCTTTCTTTGTAGGTAGACATTTTATTGCTGCCTTAACTGAAATATTTGTTATAAGTCTATTCAGGGCAATTGCATTCGGTTGCCTCAATTTTTGTATCTTGTACATCTGAGGAATTTATCAATTTCTTCCTAATTCTCCAGTTTATTGCAGTATATGTTTTCCACATAGTTCCCTTATACAAGTTTGAATTTCAGCAGTGTCCAGAGCAATTTTACCTTCTTCATTCCTAGTTGCATGATGATTTTTTTTTCCTTTCCTTGTTTTGGTTAATTTGTGTAAATATTTATCAATCTTACTCTTTGAAGAACCAACTCTGATTCACTGATCATTTGTATTGCTTTCTAGTATCAATTTTATTAATTTGTGTTCTGATTCTATAATTTTTTTTCTTCTACTGCTTTCGGGTTCGGATTGTTCTTGTCTATGTAAAAACTTCCAGTACATCATTGAATTTTTCATAGGGTATTCCTCTGTCGTTGTTGTTTTTTTTTTAACGTGTACATTTACAGCTATAAATTTCCTTCTAAGGACTGCTTTCATGGTGTCCCAAAGGGTCTGGTAAGATATGTCTCCATTATTTAAATTAGATTTGAGTAAGATTTTAATTTCTTCCCTGGTTTCTTCTGTGACCTGTTGTTTGTTTAATCGTACATTGTTTAATCTTCATATATTCATGTGATTTCTGTAATTTCTCTTGCTTTTAATTTCTAGCTTTATTCTACTATGGCATGAACATATATAAGGAATTATTTCAACTCCATTGTATTTAATTAAACATGCTATGGCCCATGTTCAATTTTGGAAAACATCTGAGGCACTGCTGAGAAAAGAAAGTGTATTCTGTAGCTATCAATAACGTTAAATTGTTTCATAGTTCCCTCTCTTTTCCCCTTTGCAGCACTAATTTTTTAAATTCAAAAAGAAGTTGAAATTCTATGATGTCATAATTGTGAGGAGAAAATATGTTCCAGATTTTTTTCTTGTATATTAAGTGTTGAAGGATTTATTTAATTCTTAATGAACTATTTCCTGAAGCTTAACATAATTATAGTATAAAGCTAGATAATGTCCAATAACCATGTTTGAATATGTTTTATGAAACTAAAATATATAACTTAATTTCAGAAAAAATATTACATGAGTAGTAACTTTTCTTATAATAAAAGAATATTTTACCATTTTATGGGTTTTAAAATCAAAATGTGATAGATTCAAACTCAGTCTTTTTCTATCAAACATAAGATATGGCCTGTGCATACATCAGAAACAAAGGGTGTTATTTTTTGAGAAAAAAATTAAAATTATGTTTCTCTTGGCCCAGACATGCCTAACATACCCGAATGTCAGTATTTTTCTTTTTTAATAAATGTGTTTTCATTTAAAGATGATAATGGTTGTATTCTGTCCTGAGTTATGACATAAAAAGACCCAAGAAGCAAATTGGGAAATTTATGCAAGGTGAAAGAAGTTAATACAGAATTCCATTATAGGACACATCCAGAGTAGGCAAAGCTTTAGCATAAAATTGGTTTGGGGTAACCTCAGACATAGGGGGCTGATAGAAACGGGGTATGACCACTAGTGAACACCAGGTTTCTTTTGGGCTGAGGGAAAGGCTCTAAAGTTGATCAGAGGGAAGGTTATACAACACCACATAATAATAAAAATCACCGAATGGTATTCTGTAAGACAAGTGGCTCCGTTACACAGTTGGAAAATATGTACGGAGCAAAGACAGTTTTGCCGAAGTTGTACCTTCTAACTTAATTAGAAATTCAAAGTGCTGCTGCTGTGAGGATT
Organism: Ctenodactylus gundi; assembly: GCA_004027205.1. Lineage (NCBI taxonomy): Eukaryota > Metazoa > Chordata > Mammalia > Rodentia > Ctenodactylidae > Ctenodactylus > Ctenodactylus gundi. The sequence continues at coordinate 10,077 of PVKB01008606.1, read as the reverse complement.
TAAACAATCTCAATCACAGCACACACTGAACTTCTGTCTCGCTGGCACCACTATTTTAGGAAAAAACAAAACCACACTCACTTGTGTTATGTTTTACATAATTTAACACTGACCTTGCCCTTCAGCGTGAGGGCTTTCAAGGGCCTTAAACTCTCCACTGATATTGAAATCACACTTGGACACGTGTGTATGATTTGGTTTGCTTATTATGCAAATCAGGTGTATTTGGAAAGACTCCATCTTCTATGAGTTTTACTGGTTTGTGACTTAAAATTTGTTCATACGTTCCCTAGTCTCCTCTACCATATGGCTTTCCTGGAACCTAGGGAGGGGAATCTGACCTGTACAAATCGTTTCCACAACCAAATAGCTGACAAAATCATTTTCCTCTTTAGAACTCTGTGCCTTCTGTGTGAACAATGCAGACATCGAGAGTCAGCAAAAACCACCTACGTAGTGAGAAAAAAAAAAAAATCAGAACGATGGTAAATAGGCCAAAAGTAGGCAGCCCCAATCCTCAGCAATTTTTCTTCCCTGGTTTGGCAGCTTTCATTTTCCACCCCCATCAAGCCCAGCTGCAGGTGGGTACCAATCAGTCTTTACTATAAATCGCACCCTGAGGTAGTAGAGAGGCCCTCATGGATGAAAAAAGTGATTGTTTCCGCCTTCAAAGGGATCACACTAGAATCACGTGTGACTGCGCTGCCTGGGCCCAAGGGCATGAACTGTGAGTCTCGCCTTGGCGGTACTAGCCGTGAAGCAAGGTGCCCCCCAGCGGATCCTTGGAGGATAGGGAAAGGGAAAATAGACGCGAGTAAATTCAAGCTTTATGGATCTGGGTTTCTTTACAATTTGGAGACAAAGAAAAATTGGAAACCAACGTAAATATTATTTAGAACGAAAACCAGAAATGAGCAAATTTTTGAGAGCTAGCAAATAAATACCACATGGCAGGTACCAGAAAGGACAAAATGATAATCCCCCCCCTCAAAAAAAAAATGACAAAACCTTTCCAACAAAAAACCTTAGTAATAACTATTATATAGTAATACCGTTTGGTAAATTTTTAAATATATGACATTTCACTAACTTTTACTGTGAAATGACTTCATAATATCATTTTCATAGACATAGTTTAGTCTTTCAAAATATTTTATCATTTTAAGAATAATATAGGCCTATTTGCTGTTTGTACATTCCCTCTTTGAAATCCATGTCACAAACATAGGTATCTTAAAATTGTTTCATTTTTCTTTTAAAAGTAAAGTGCAATATCAAATTTATTTTTGTGAGAAAAAATTCAGATTAACTACATATACACAAGAAACAAATATAAAAATACATCCCACTGCATAGAAATTGTATGTATTGTACACTTGAGTTTGACCTGAAAGGATCCCAAAAGTCTCTACAGCTTTTCCATCTTCACTAGAGAAGGCAGCAAAGATGTTGGGCCAAGTTACAGTGGGGGAAAGAGAAAAAAAAAACAGATTACAATTATGTTTCAATTATCTTTTTAAAATTACGCTAAAACATGTGATCATATTTATACTCTTCCAGGACCTCTGTCAAGATCCTCAAGAGACTCACGTAGGAAGACAGAAGCCTGAACCTAAAATTCTTTCGCTTTCCTAAAATCCACCTCTCCAGAGAGAGTTCACGTGTCTTATCCTTCAGAGAATCAGAGGTAGCTGCGTTATAAATGCACAAGTCAACCACATATCAAGTACATTTTTGAAGCATAATCTTTTATGTACAATACATATAAAATTATTTAAACCAACTTTGTAATCAGTATAAAGAGAAAGTAATTTATGTATTTCATTTCAAAGTTGAAGTGATTGGGGCCAGAGGAATGGCACAGCAGTTAAAGCACTTTCCTTGCAAGTGCAAGGCCCTGAGTTTAATTCCCCAGCATCTCATAAAGCTGGGCATGATGACTCATGCCTATAATCGCAGCACTTGGGTGGCTGAGGCAGGAGGATTGCCTTAAGTCCAAGGCCTGTATAGTGAGCAATATAGTGAGCTCAGGAACAGCGTGGGGTATAGAACAAGACCCTGTCTTGAAGAAGAAGAAGAAGAAGAAGAAGAAGAAGAAGAAGAAGAAGAAGAAGAAGAAGAAGAAGAAGAAGAAGAAGAGGAGGAGGAGGAGGAGGAGGAGGAGGAGGAGGAGGAGGAGGAGGAAGAACTCAAAGTTTCAGTGATTTGACTAATTAGATCACACATAGTTCTTTCAGTGCCAATAATATGAATATGTAAATAGCAAAGGAAACTCAGTCGGTAAAGTGCTTGCCTTGAAAATACTAAGTCAAGTGCTAACTAGCCAAGTTCGATACCCCAGCACGACATAAGCTGGGAGTAGCAATGCACACCTGTAATCCCAGCACTTGGGAGGCTGAGGCAGGATTGCCTTGAGCCCAAGGCCAGCCTGTGCTCCATAGTGAGTTCAGGACCAGCTTGGGACACAGAGCAAGACCCTGTCTCAAAAAAAAAAAAAAATCTGTTGAATGAAAAAGGAAAAAGGGCAATCACGTGGTTCAAGCTGGTATATTAATCAGTGTTCTCCAGTAAGAGAGAACTGATAGGATGACAGAACGTACATGTTTTTGTGTGTTTATATATAAGTGTACACACACATATACACACCCAGATAAGCTAATATACAAGAGAATGTATAAGTCAAGCTGGTGACGCAGCCAGGCAGAAAAGTCCCAGTGTGCAGGTCATTACAAGCAAAGTATTCCCTGTCCTTCTGGAGAAGATCAGAATTTTTGTCTTATTCAGGCCTCAAATTTATTTCTTAAAAGCCACTCACACTGAAAAAGGCCAGCTTCCATACTCACTCTATGAGTTCCAGTGCTAATCTAAGCCAGAATATTCCTACAACTACACTAAGAATAATGTTTGATCAAATAACTTGTCCATCTTTGGTTCACCCAATTTAATATATAAAATTAACCATCACAATTAATCTTTGGGATCTTTGGAATCCCTTCCAAATCTGAGGTCTGAGGATTTTAAGTAGCAGATTTCAGTTTGGGAGATACATGAGCTTCTTAAAATTTAGATACCTAAGGAGCGCCTCTCAACAATTCAGTGAAACAGCGTCCTGAGGATGTTAGGTGATCAACCTACCTAGCTACCTTCATCTACCATCCATCCATCAATCTATAATTTTTAAAATACTTTTCAGGTCAGTACCACCTCATTAAAAGTAAATGTTCTCATACTATTAATATTTTTTCATGTGATAATTACCATGCAGAATTATACCATCACCTAATTTTGTGCACATTAGAAAGTGTTTTAATATAAATATAGGATTATACCTTTCAGTGGCTTGGACTTGACTTCAGTGTGATATTATCAAGGAAAATTGCCTCAAGTGATAATGACACAATTTAAGATGTATTTCAGAGTGCAGCTTCTGTGGTAGGATAACAGAATGTGTCTTCGTACCTCCTAGACTATTCCTATTAAAACATGCTGCTACAAGAACCTCCTGCCTGTGATATTTTGACTTAAGCTAGTTAAGGTGGCCCACAGCACTGAAAGGGGTAGGCAATGTTGTGAGTATCCACAAACCCATGGGCTCATCTCATCAGAGCGTCTAAATGGAGTCCTGCTCTCCCAGACACACTACAATCTAGACTGCTCCACCCTCAAATGATACTTTCTGGGCATGGCCAGTGAGCCATGAAGTACTAAGCAAGAAGAATTTAATTCGCAGTTCATAGTGAGTAACTGAAACGTGACTGAAAATCAGGAACCAGATTTGTGACTGAAGTTAATGTGTTGTCTAAAATGTAGAAATGATGACAATACACTAATTGTCTTGGGTCAGAAGTTTGACAAAAAAAATGGTTGCCTGGTTTTTGTGCCTTTTTGTTTGTTTTACTGCATTTTGATTTTGTTTTCTTTCATTTAAATTTCTCGGGTGTTTTTACAATAGTCTTTTCATATACCCTCTCCCCATAAATAAAAACCTCAAGATTTCTCTCCTAGCTCCTGCATGGTTCATTTCCATTGCTGTTCATGGGCTATTTGATGGTTAAAGAAACGCTTCAGAACACGCTAGTGAAATACCCACACAAAACTGCTTTACATTTCAGCTTTCATCTCTCCCATTCAAAATTTGCATTTTTGGTGACATCAGAAGTACATATATTGAAAGTGGTTATTACATGATTATGAAATCATAAGTTTAGCATCCATTAACCAAAATAAACTACCTTCTATAGTTGAATATATCAGCTAGATAGATTATCAGAAAGCCATTATAAATTACAATGTATTTGATTAAGATCCTCTAGAAAGAAGGAATAAAGTCAATTTTTAATTAATTCCCCATGGAAGCAATTTTGCTTCATTATAAATAAAGATGCTTCTTCCAAACTCTACCAAATGATGAATTCCTCACCTTAGGTTACTTTACTTGATTGCAAGATATATTTTAAAAATAAAGGGGATAGTTAGAGTGCCTAAGTGACACAAACAAATAGGTAAGAAGAATAGATAATTTTAAACTTATATTTCAGATTATTTCATATTGTATCATCGAAATAATTTTTAAAATGGGATAATTTACACTCCTGCCTTCATTCTGATGTTCCACCCTTCTGTATATAATTGATACTTTGGTGACTGTATGTAGGCAGAGAAGGTAAGAATGTCCCAGAGGGGAAGAAAAGAAGGCAGGTGACCTTCTCCAACCTTCTCTCCAATGCGACATCTCATCCTCTTGGCAACAACACCAGAGCTTCACGTTAAGAGGTGGACCATTATCTAGAAATGCTCTGAAACGAGTAGCATGTCTCAAAACTTCTTTTGTGGTGGAAAGAACCAGAAGCTTTGGATTTAGGAATCATGGATTACTGAAACTATCCCGTTATGTGGGATTTTTTTTAAAAAGTATTTTGTAAGCTACGTGCTCCCCACTGTGCAAGGCAATGCCCGCTTGTGGGGTGCTAATTCTCTATATCTCACCCATTTTGTTCCTATTTTCTAGCCTACAATTCTTCTCAAAGTATTAATTTAGGCATATGCAGTAATTATCAACTACTTTATTTCTGTTGAGTTTCAAAATAGTACCATTTAACTTAGTTGATTTATAAAATAGTATTGTTTAAATAAGTGTTAAAACTTTAGATTTCTGAGTATCTTTTTAAATCATTTTATGTTTCAACAAGTAAAGTCAATTTTGAATGTCCTAAATGTCTTTCATGACTCTCATAATAGTCTCTGAGTTAAGTCAGTCATTTCTGGACTCTGAGGGTTACCTTGGCAATAACTATAAATTACTCAGTAGAAGTTTAATTAATTCTGACTTATGTAATTTTGTGCTTATATTATTCGTAATTACATTTGTTTAAAAAGGTCTTGAAGGTTCTTATATCAGCAAAGTGGGTCCCATATGCTTCATTTTTCTTATACATTTATAGAATTCTAATGTGGTATCTACCTTGTCCTTAACTTGGTAAGCTAATTTACATTGTGCAAAGAACAAGCAGACATTTTTTCATGATGGATAGGACTTCGGGCATGAAGGCTCCTTCCAGTACCCTGGAAAATATAGAATCCCCAATACGCAGAGCACTAGCACCATCAGACTAATGTAAGGCAAGCCTAGGCACTGAGCTCCTCGTCTCACACCACAGCCATAGCCACTGCTCAAAGCTTAGCAATAGGAAAGTATTCATTCAGTGCTATTTTCATTTAATATTCACCACACATTATTCAGCACATTTACATCGTACTGGACACAAGGACACAAATCAAGCAGGTGTGACTGATATTGCCCTCCAGCTGACAGTTCAAAAGAAGGGGCCTACGTATACAAATTTAAAGATAATTATGCATTTTGGTGAGGCGTTATACAATGCCACATGCTGCTTTGAGAGAAAATAGGGAGAGAAGAAATCTTTAGGTAGGAAAGATTCCTCTAAAGTGATGTGTAAACGGAGGAATGGCAAAGCACGAGTGGCTGGAAGGTGGGAAGGGAGTTGTGGGAGACGCCAGGGACTGAGCGGGCAGCACAAGCCCGGCAACTGAGCAGGAAAAGGATTCATGTGGCAAAAAGAGTAACTGCCCAGTAGAGAAGTCACTTTCCCTTTGCTGGAGCCAAGTATAAGGCACCCACAAATTCAGGGACAAAATTGTCTGTCTTACAATTTTAGAGATTTCAGGTCATTCATTTCATTCATTGACATCATATCAGAAGAGCACCACAGAGCAAAGCTACTCGGTTCACGATGGCCAGAAAGAACAGGCACACTGCAGCATCCGCAGGGAAGGGCCGAAGACCAGATACAAAATCCATGCCCACACCTGCGCTGCCTGCCCCGACAGACATGAAAGTGCAGTTTGCTAACTGTGTAGGGGACTCTCAAGCCAATCAAGATGACAAGCCTCATCTTCATATCCCTCCTCTTCTCAACTTGACACCAAATGCCATATGTTATCTACAACTAAAGACAATAACAAGATCTTATTTCTGCATAAAATTATACAGCCACCAATATGAACCTGAGAAAACAATAACCCATTCTCCAAAGTAGTAGCAGCTCTGTGTTTTTTGAAAAGAACAAGTCAAAGTCCCAGCTGAAGTCTCAGATGAGACTCAGGGACAACTTAGCTGTGAAACCCTGTGAAATTCAAAGATTTGATGGCACAATGTACATACGCTCATTCAAAGCGGAAAGGATATGGATATTGGAGGAAAAAAAAGACCAAAGAAAGATTGACACACAGCAGGGAAAATACTATGTTCTATTGCTCCGTGTCCAGATCACATGTTAATGAGGTGTAAGATGTGAGTTTCATAGAACTTGAAATACCCTACCCCTATCACTTGAGCTTAAATTTTCAAAGGTTTAGTTCCTGATTGGGTGGCCCTAATGCAGAAACACTGTGATAAATGGGCACAGTAATAGCTGATGCTTAATTCATGGTGGCAAGGAAGCAAAGAAGTCAAAGGTGCTAGCAAAGAAGGGGTGCCGTTCGCAATTTAGTCACCGACTTTACACCTCCATGACCTGCCAAGTCACACCCAAATACATCTGTTATTAATTCCTAGGAGGCTTTTCGGGCAATCAAGCTGTTAGTTAAGTTTACCAGTCATACTGGAATAGCTGTAGGTTAGTGTGTTTAGAGAATAATGACAAAGAAAGGATAGGGGCTCTAAAAAAATGACAAATAGAAATTTCATTTCATCCAGTTACACCTCCTCTGGGTATCTTCCCAAAAGAGTTCAAGACACCCTGATACAGCTACATAAGCACGCCCATATCTGCACAACTCTTAATAGCTAAACCTGGGAAGCATCTTATATGTCTATCAATAGAAGAGTGGGAAAAGAAATGCCATACACATACATAGTGGAGTGCATATTAAAAATGATAAACTTGTGTCATTTGTCAGAAAACAGATACACCCTGAGATTATGATGATAAAACAAATAAATCAGGCACAAAAGGCTAAATATTTCATGGTTTTTGTTAACATGACAAGGCCAACATATTAATAATTTAAAAAGTAGAATAAAGAGACATGATAGAAAATAAGGCGATAGACTTATGGGACGGGGCCCAGGGGGTGGGGAGACAAGGAAGGGAGGGGTGCGGAGAGGTGGTAAAATGACTAACATGATATAAGCAAGTTGAATTTACGTTATTAGGAATTACATGCCAAAACACATACTAATAAAAATAATAATTATGGGGAAAAAGAAGGGGAAGGAGAGACAAAATAAAAGCAAAATCAACCTGACTATAGTGCCCGAGAGAGGGAGACTTGCTTCTCTGCTCAGAGCCTCCATGATCTAATCAAAATCAATGTGTTAGAAACTTGTAAAGTTAGAGCTGAATAAATATTAAATTTAACACAGAGACAGCACTTTTGATATAATTACGGCTCATTGTCTCAGCTACAATTTAAACACTTTCTTAGGTTTTACAATGAATTTCTTACAATTTGTTCTTCTTTAAATATTAGAAATTTGGAAATAATTTTCCTTTAAAGCATGTCATATTTAGACACATTTTTTAAAAAATCTAGGTCTATCATGTATATTTGATTCCAACTCAAAATTTTTAATCTTTCCATCAGTATTTCTGAGACAGACATGTAGTTTGTAGTTATTTTTAACAATTTTAATCTTCTACAAATGATGTATACCTGTATTCAAATACATATATGTGTGTGTGCATGTTTGTGTGTATATACATGTAAGTATATATATATATATGTATATATACACATGTATATGTATTTGAGAGACAGATACAATGAAAGCAACGGTCATTATCAGAATTTTTGAGGAATAATTAGATAATTAATATGAAACTTTAAATTATGCATTTTGCCACACATTTTTTGAGAATCAATCTATTGTATCTGGGCATTAAATATTTTATAGTTATGTTAACTCCGTGATGTCATTTCTTCAAAGAGGATTGTGAAATATTTGTTCTTTCAGAATCTGTAAAAATGATAAATGGCATACTATAAGTAATTAAAGGTGCCTAAGTAGTCTCATTAATTCAGTTTTTAAATATTTTAAAATACTTCATCATATTTTATAAAAATGTAAATATGCAGCCATGCACTATTTGGTCAAAATACAGTAGATAACTTCAGACTTGAAAACTCCCAAAATAATTAAACAGAAAATATTGGACATTTTAAAATTATATACATTATTTTGTAAACAAACTAAAAACCAAGATTATTACCAACCAAAATTACTACATAAATGTTAAATTATTTGGATAAAAATGTTCATGAAATTAATTGTAATATTATCAAGTCTGCACTGCACACTAGTGGCAAGAGATTGTACATGCAGGTGGATTTGTTTTTAAATTGGATTTAAGACCTGTTTTACCTTAAACATTAGTTACCTTACAACCCATTATTATATAATCATATACAATTACACTTTAAAGCATAGCATGAGATCTGCTGTGAAATGCCCAGTCAATACTAATTGTAAATTTCACACCCATAAACATTATTTCCAGTTAATTATATATAATACAATCAATCCATACATTCATATATATGTGTATACAGACAAAGACATATACTACAAACACAACTGCCAAATTTGAACTCATTTCAAAGTATTTAGTTTGTCATTGGTTTTGGTCATTATATCCTTTATTTTACTTATTATTCCTTCTCAGACACTTATTTAACCAATGCTTTAGTACACAGAAAACGTACTGTAAACTTTAAAATTTTTTAAATGTATGTTTAGCTAATAGAGAAAACTTAAAACATGCTTATGGGATACCATGTGATGTGGCTATACAGGTTTGCATTATAAAGTGTGTTCATTGTGCTAAATCTATCTCCCTAGGCATTTATCATTTCTTTACAGTCCAAATACCCCAAATCTTCCCACTAGAATTTTGAGACACACATTCTCAGTACCGCACTTATTCTGTTGTGAAGCAACAGGCTGGCTCTTAGGCCTATCCAGGGACAAGCCAGCACCTTGACTCAGCTCTCCTCCCTCCCCCCTTCTCCCTCCCTTCTCTGCCACTGGTAATCCTATTCTTAACTTCGATAACATCGACTTTTAAATATTACTTTATGAGTAAAGTTACATAAGGCATGTCTATCTGTGCCTAGCTAAATTTACTTAATATAATAATCTCCAGTTACACCTATGTTATCTTAAATAACAAGAACATTATTCCTTCTATAGTATCAGTGTAATAAATATTAACAAACCATTGACAAGGCTTTAGTGGTACTAATTCAAAAGAAAAGTCTAAGAGCACGTGACTCATCCTCGAGATCTCTAATACCAATATGAAAAGAGCCGAAATACACGTGAGGTAAGTTATATATCCAGAATTTCTCAAATAAGAATATGAGAAAATGTTCATGATAGTAGCACATAAAAAGTCTTCAGCAATCCCTTCATATTGCACTGAATGGCTTATTCACTGTAAAATGTGGCTGATTATTAATTATTTCACTATTTATATGTATTTCAAAACATCATATTACACCTAACATATATATATATATATATATATATATATATATATATATATATATATATAT
>PVKB01008605.1:0-14847 GCA_004027205.1 Ctenodactylus gundi | reverse complement strand
GACCCTCCTCGGCCGGAGCGCGCACGTCCCGGCGATCCCGCTCCTCGGCCGAACCGGCGGCTCAGCGGCAGCTCGGACAGCTGCCTGGCCCGGCGCCAAGCCCCCCGGGCTCCCGGGGACCCGCGGTCCGCACCCCGGCAGCCCGCGCCACCCGCGGCCTCGTTAGAAATGCAGACTCTCGGGCTCCAGCCCAGACCCGGGGCATCAGAATCTGCATTTTAACAAGATCCCCAGGTGATTCGCATGCACATTAAAGTTTGAGAAACCGCCTCTGCATTTTAACGAGATCCCCAGGTGATGCGCTTGCCCATTAAAATTTCAGAAGCGCGGCTCTCCTCCAACTTTAATGCACGCACGAGTCACTGGGGATCTCGTTAAAATGCAGATTCTGACTCAGTGGGTCTGAGGTGGAGCCTGAGCTTCTGTATTTCTAACGAGCTCCCCGGGGTGACACTGTGGTCGCAGCAGTTGTAGATTCGGACCTAATTGGGTTGGGCTTGCACCTGGGCGTTGATATGCGTGTGTGTGTGTCTATAAAATTATCCCTAGGTTATTTTGATCGGCAGCCAAGGCTGAGAAAAACGACTTGATCCTGTGGTCCTCAACCTTGGCTGCGTACTCGAATATTAAATTTAAAGGAGACCAGAGTATCTTGGCGGCAGGGCGAACTGCTTGCTCCCGGAGGCGATTAAAAAAAATGCGGGTTTCGAAAGTTCTAGATTCGAATGTGGAGGCCGGGCACCAGTACTGTCCTGCTCCAGCTCCAGGAAACTGGAAACCCGAGTCTAGGACCACACAGGAACAGGCACTAGGGCCCACGAGGGCGCGGCCCCGCCCAGCAGGTGACGGAGGCGCGGTCCTAAGTAGTTTGGCTTAATTGGAGTTCATGCTCCGACTAGCAGGGACGGCGGTGAGACCCGGCGTGTGTGTGTGTGGGGGGGCACCACTCCTGGCATCATAGAAACGGCATCCTACAGGGAGCAAGAGAGCCACCTACATCCCCCAGGTGTTTTCTTTAAGTTGGGAAGTTACTTAAGACAGGGCTGCGCCCCAAGCCTGTTGGAACCTGAGAATCACGTGGGAGGTGTTGGGGGGTTTGTTGTTAAAAAGTTCTCAGCCAGAGTCAACTCAGTTCTGTGGGCTGGCCTGGGAATCTGTACTTTTAAAAATTTCTGCAGGTGAGTTTTTGGGGTGGCAAATCCCAGCTAGAGGGAAAAGCCCCTCAGGATGTAACAGCGCTGGTAAGAGGCCTTCTGTGAGGTTAAGGGGTCACACCTCCACGCAGGGCCTGTGGGACCCGGTTACCTAAACGTCTGTCGGGTGGATTTTCAAGCTGCGAACAGCCTCAGGAATGCTGGTGTCGTGCTGAGTGAAATCACTGGATGTTAAACTTGAGCCTTAACTGGAAACCAATATTTACTTTTCTTTGGGACATGTGGCAGCTGCACGCATGGTAGATGCATGTGAGAACACAGATGTGCTCCTGTTCATCATGGCTCACTGGTAGACTGGGAATAGCGCTTAACCCTGGGGGTGCTGGCGGGGGCCGGGGGGCAGTGTGTGTGTGGGGGGGAGACAGCTGCCACTCCTTTATGCTTCCGGGGTGTGTGTGCACTTGCTGTGTGAACACATGCATTACTTGGGTGCACATAACTGGATTAATTCTTGGCAAGCGTTACATGATCACTTTTACATCTGTTTGGTGATTGTTTCACTCCTTGGCTTATTATATGAAATACTAAGACCCCGAGAAGTCCCCTCCCCCCAGATCTAGGACCTTAACTACCACCCTATCTCTTGCTCTCTGTAACCTTCCCCTTAATTTTAATAACCATCATACCAAATCCTACATGCCTCCTTCCTTTGGCCTTTTCTCTTTAGCAAATTACAGGGCACCTACACTTTTTCCTAAAAAATACACAATTTTAATTTTCAAAGAACTTTATGAAAGGTAATCTTCTAGGGATTATTTTTTCCCAGATCTTGTTATTTGCTAAGACAATCCAAGCTGGTGTCTCTGTTCATCCTTCTGACTGATGTGTTTTATTCCATGGTGTGAAAAACACCACGGTTCGCTCTCATCTACTCCACTGTGGATGGCTCTGTGGACATTGCTGCGGTGACCCATGAGCGTTTTAAAAGGTGTCGGGTCCCTCTTGAGTGCATACTTGGGGTTGTAGAAGAGGTAATGTCATGGCAATTATGCATCAATTTATACTTTCCTCCATAAAGTATAAGTCACAATGTGGACCTGCATCCTTTCCCTCTCAGGATTCTCTAATGTCTTCATTTTTCACCTGCCATATTTATAACATTAGGGTTAATAAAAAGATTAGCTTGACTTGCATTTCCCCTCACATGGACTACTTCAACAAAAAGTGAAATAAAACTCATGGATGTTTTCCACCAATATAATGGACAAGAGGTAATCAGTTTTATAGTGAAAGGATTGTTTTCCTGTTTGCTAAATATCCATTCAAAGCTCTAGTATTCAGCTCATTACATGTTTGGTTTTAATAGCTGATTTGAAGAATCACACTTGAAAAACTGTAAGAGATATAACAAGATCTAAATGAGCAAGTTATCACAGGCTTGGGTTGGGGGCATAAGTCAGTGGCTAGGGCACTTGTCTAGCAAGTACAAGGTCTTGGGTTTAATTCCCCAGCACCACATAAGCTGGGAGTGATGGTGCACACCTGCAATCCCAGTACACAGGAGGCGGAGGAAGGCAGATTATAGTGAGTTTGAGGCCAGTCTGGGCTATATAGTGAGTTCAGGATCAACCTAACCCTGTCTTTAAAAAAAAAAAAAAAAGGTATCATTGGCTTAACATGTTGTGAATCATCCTGTTCAATCCCACATGCTGATTACACAAGTTACCTATTCTCTTTGATGAAATTCAACTGCTCAATTTTCATCCTTCCTAACAATCAACCAGGGGCTTCAGAGGAAGGTGAATCTCTCCTGTGATTTTAACAAATAGACTTCAAACCCATGAAAGCTTTTTTTTTTTTTTTGAGAAGATGTTTAAACAAACTAGAGGAAAAAAAAAAAACCTATGCCTATGTTTAAACATTCAGGGAAAAGTTTTTACAGGTGACACCTTTGCATTGTTTTCAGCAATGATATCACATAACTAGAAAATCATGGCTAAACACATGCACTTCAAAATACTTTCTCCGTGAAATGTTTCTGTTGAGAACTAGTTGCCTCCTTGTTTTTCGTCTAGTACCTTTATCCTGATTTTAAAAAAAAGGGTGTATCCAGGTAGCCGCTCTCCTCCCAGATAAAGTCAATAAATATTTAACCCTGTCACTTTTCAAAAGTAAAATGAATCTCTATAATTCTTATAATTCTTTGAGGGCTTTTTTGCCAACAGATAAGTACTGCACCTCTGGGTGAGGGTGGACGCTCAGAGGTAGAGCACCTGCCCAGCAGCAAAAGGCCTGGGGTTCAACCCTGTCCTGGAAAATAAAAGCACCTTGGAATTATACAAGAGCCTCCTGATCACTCTATATAGAAAAGTCCCAGAGGCAGCACATGGGATCCTGTCTCAGAATCCAGGATTTGAGGCTGTAACTTCATGCGAGAGCATGGGTTTAGTATGCCTAAGGTCTTGGATCCTTAACAAGAAAGGAAAGAAAAAAGAAAGGAAGAATCTAGACTATTATTTCCCTGCTGTGTGATCTGAAGAAAGCTGCTTTGTGTCCCGTTTTTCCATTAACGAACTACAGCCAGTGTGGTTTTGAGGACAAATGAATGTGCGTATGCAGACTGCACAGAATGTTCCATACACCAAACTCTTTAAGTGTTAATTATTTATAATAATAGGGAGTTACAGTTACCCATAATATTATAATAGCTGAGGTTCATCTATAATTGGGTGTTCCACCTGACTAGGTGCAGATACTTGGTTTTATGTGGAAATAAATTTGAAGCAAACAAGCGCATGGTGGCATTACTCCACTGCTCTGGGTTGTAGATGTCCCAGGCTTGCATATCCGCTTCAATCTGTATGGCAAATGAGTGAAGCTTAACTTTTTCTATTTTTTTTTTTCTTCCTGGACCTTGAAGTTGAACCCAAGGCCTTGCACACACTAGGTCAGCACACTACCATTCAGCTACAAGTCCAGCCCTTTTTATTTTGAAACAACATCTCACTAAGTTGCCCAGGCTGGGTGTGAACTTGCAATCCTCCTGCCTCAGCCTCCTGGTAGCAGGGATTACAGGCATAAGCCACTAGGCCTGAGTGCTTATGTTCTTTTTTAAAGAGAAAGAAGTCAGTGAGAGTTTAAGCCAGCAGTGTCAGGCAAGGTCCTGACCTGCTGAGTTCCCTCCATGTGACCTGAGCTCTCTCACGTGACAGCTGTGGTTACTGCCACTGCTTCCCTTAAGGATGCGGGATTGGACAGATCTGTGCTTCCAAAGACTCCCCAAGGGATGTAAAGCTAGGCAGGGGTAGGCCTTGTTTCTTCATCCTTATCATTGCCAAGAATTTGTTTGATCATTTGATAACAATTTTAGAGCCCACACTGTTGCCTGACTCAGTTCTAGGCACTAGGTCCCTGAAACAGACCAGGCCCAGGGAGGCAGTCAGAAGACCAGCCAATAATGGGTGTTCAGGGTCACTGCCAACAGTGGGAGGTGTCCTGGACAAAGCACCACAAAGCAATGCCATACTGACCGGATCTGAGGGGGCCTGAGCTCGGCTAGAAATAGCATCTGAACAAAAACGTGAATGTTTAGCCATCTTCTCAAGGGACCAGGGAGACCACATTCCCTGGAGAAGGAATGTTAGCAACCAAGACCCCAAAGCACAACTGCAGGGGTGCCCTTGACACAAAGCAAAGAGATGTGATGAGCAAGGAGTTCCTAGGAAGGAAAGTATCACACACACACACACACACACACACACACACACACACACACACACACAGCCTAGCGTGGTGGTATGGAGGTGAACTCCTGTAATCCCAGCTACTGAGGAGGCTGCAGCAGAAGGATTACAAGTTCAAATCCAGCCTAGGCAATTTAGCAAGCCCCTGCCTCAAAAAGTCAAAGGGCTGAGGTTGTAGTTCAGTAGCAGAGCGCTTGCCTAGCATGCAGGAGGCGCTGGGTTCTATCCCCAGGACCTCCACAAACTCACAAGTAATGAAATGTAAGTTAAATTGAAATACTGTTTTTCTCCTATGAATAGAAAGGACTAAACACAAATACACACTGAACCCAGTGCACCTACACTGCACTTTTCAAATTTCTGTACATATGAATCACTTAGGGAATCTAGTTAACAATCAGATTCTAGTTCCAGTGCATCTTAAAATGTGGTATGTATCCAGATCACCTAGAGACCTCTGGGAAAGCAGATTCTGATGTCAGGGCTCCTCAAAGTGAATGCTCAAAAAAATCACCTGGGAAAGTTGATAAATGAAGATTCTGGGCAAAAAAATCTATATGAGGTGTTCAACTTTATTAATTAATTATAAGAGAATAAAAATGAAAGCAACCACACATTTACTTTTAACTTTTCAAATGATCACATCAATAAAAATTAAGAATGCTTATAGTGTCTGCCATTAGTTAGCAAGAGTTCAGGGACACTGTCTTCTAAGGCATTGCTGCTGGTGGGGACACAGACATTTACAGGCACTTTGGAGGGCAATCTGGCAACACAGTTTTAAACTGCCTTGCCAATGATCTATAAATTCTGCTTTCTGTCTGTTCTCCAAAGAAACATTTGCAGGCACACACGTGGGGGAATATCTGGTGGTATCTGTTCCAAGACCATTGTCATAGCAAAATAAATAGATAAATAAAATTAAGACATCCTATACATCCAAAATAAGGGAATGGATAGTTTAAACTGAGGAATGACGTTTAGTTGTACGAGGGAATATCGGGCAACAGGTAAAAATTATCAGCTAGATATTTTTTTTTTCCTACTGGAGATTGAGCCCAAGGCCTTTACACTGAATTACAGTATGTCCCCAGTCTCCCTCTCTACCCCCTTTAAAATTTTTGAGATAGGGTCTTCTGAAGTTGCTGAAATGCCTGAGGTGGGCTCAAACTTGAAATCCTCCTATCTCAACCTCCCACAGTGCTGAGCTTCCTGCCCTCTGTCACCAAGTCTGGTGTCCCCAGATTCACAGTACAGGCACACCCAGGTATACAGTATATTCTGCACTAGAAAAAGTGAACTCCACTTAAGAGTTAAATGTATTCAAATCCATGTACAAGTTGAGATTTTAAAATAAGGTGAATGTTGAAATTAATACAATAAAACACACATTGCCATTAATCCCCTCAAATACTCCTCCTTGCTTTTCTCTCTTTTTTTCTCTTTTTGGGATGGGGTATGGGGTCTTCCTCTAGTCCAGGCTGGTCCTGAACTCCCCATGTAGCCCATGCTGACCTCAAACTCACAGCAATTCTCCTGCCTCAGCCTCCCAAGTGTTGGGATTATAGGTGTGTGCCTCCACACCCAGCTGCTCTTTAGTGATGTTGGGGAATTGAACCCAGGACCTTGTGCATTCTAGGAGAGTGCTCTAACCACGGAACTATGTCCAAGCCCCTTCCCCGCTACACTCAGCCCATCTTTTGTGTCTTCAGTAGTGCTCCCAAGGCTTCCCTGATGTCCTCAATCAATTCAAAACATTTACCTTTCCTAGTCATTCTGGCTTCTGGGACAAGCCAGAGGTTGCCAAGTGCAATATTTGGTGGATAACAACATGCGGTGGGGATTTTTTATGAGCCTGTCTTTGTTGGACAGCACTTGACAGCAGCAGTCACTGGGTTTTTGATCCTATCTCACAAAGACACAAAAAGAGGACTTCCAGAAATGCTCCTCAAAATGGCAAGAATGAGGGGACGAGTGTGCTCAAAGCAAGGGGGAGTGTTTTTAGGAGGATAATGGCAACATGTCTTTTACTGTAATAAAATATCTATCTATTCATTTATTCATTTATTTTGAGATAGGGTCTCGTTCTGTAGCCCAGTCTGGTCCTGAACTCAGTACAGAGCCCAGGCTGGCCTTAGGCTCAATCCTCCAATCTCAGGCTCCCAAGTGCTGGGATTACAGACATGTGCTACCATGCCCAGCTTGCACGGTGCTGGGGAATTGAACTTGACTTGACTTAAGGGCTTTAACACTGAGTCATTCCTCCAGCTCCCATAATAAATTTAAATTTATTTTTACTTTTTTAAGCATATATTTGCAATACAAACTTATATTCAACCTAGGGAAGTGGTGCATATACATATTGCATCTTAATCATCTTTACTTCACCTTCCCTTAACTATTCCCCACTTTCAAATTAAAAAAATTTACACAGCAGGGCCTGGTGGCACAGGTCTGTAATCCCAACACTCTGGGAGGCTGAGCCAAGAGGATCGTTAAGTTCAAGCCCAGCCTGGGTAATTTATGACTTAGTGAGACCCTGTCTAAAATTAAAACTAAAAATGTTGGCTAAGATACAACTCAATGTGAAGGCCTACGTTGTGTCCTGAGTACCGTCACCACTGCCAAAACATAAAATAATAAAAATTAAACATTTGCTGTATATTCTGATCCCACTGAACTGTTAGAGGCTAGGCACATACAGTGGTAAGTGCATGTCGGGCACGCACAAGGCCCAGTGCTCAATCCCTAGCACACACGTGTGCACACACACACATACACACACAGAAAGCAAAGAAAAAACTCCATAATGTTTTCTATGGTGAGTACATATATATGTACATCAATTCAGGAAAAATGTACTGAAAGAACACACACCGGCTGCATTTTGAGTAAGGCAGGGAAGGGGAGAAGTTTGGGAGAGTCAAGATTGGAAAACCTAAATTATTTATTATTTTTTTTTTTTTAGTCAGGGTTTCACCCTGTAGTTCAGGCTGGTCCTGAATTCACTATGGAGCCCAGGCTGGCCTTGGACTCAGAGCAATCCTCCTGTTTCAATCTCCTGAGTGCTGGGATTATAGGCATGCGCCACCACACCCAGCTTATGTGGTGCTGGGGAATGGAACCAGGGCCTTTAAGCTTGCCTACTAACTGCTGTGCTATGATGCTTCCAACCTCTGAAAGTCTAAACTCTCCACGTGTGTTAGAGAACAGTGTCGTCGGCAACATTTCTTTCCGTTATGTGGGACTAGGTATTGGACCCAGAGCCCTTGTAATAAGCTGCATCCTCAGCTGTTTTTTTTTTTTAAATTAAACATTTGTGACAGGGTCTTGCTATGTCACTAAGTTGCCCAGGGTAGGAAATTCCAAAAACTCACTATATCCAAGGTTGGCCTCAAATACAGGGCAATGCTCCTGCCTCAGCCTCCTGAGTGCTGAGATTACAGGTACATACCCCTACACCTGGCTTATGTGGTCCTGGGAAAATCAAGCCCATGGCCTTGTACTTACTAGGCAAGCACTTTACCGACAGGGCTGTTTCCCTAGCCCAAGTTAAGATCATAAAATATGGATTACACCAAGAATATGAAAAACAGTTGGTATTATGGGATAAAACACACACTGAAGGTGTGGTGGGCCACAGAAACACCATACCTCTTCCCATCCAATGGCTTCTCCTTTTTGCCACCCTCTTCCACTACTTTTATTTAATTATCATTTTAAGAAATTTGCCACCTGAGTAGTTCTGCATAGTTTTGTCTTGTTTCCAACTCCTGAACACTTCTCCTTTGCTGACATCCTGGCGTGTTGCTGCAGGCAGCTGCGGTCTGTTTTCCCACTTGCCTGATCTGAGGTGTGAGCACACTGCCCCGCACACCCAGGCAAAAGGGCCTTCCATTCGGTAATCATGAACAACGTAGCCACAACACTCCCTCCCATTCATTCGATGATTATGAACAAGGACACCACAGCCAGCACACCCTTGTGCAGGTTTCCTGATTCATGGCTGTAAGTTTCTCTGTATCTAAAAGCTACATGTAACAAGTTCCCCAGGCGATTCTGGCACATTCACTGTGGGGAAGCACTCACACCAGACTCTGCTTTTTAATAAGGTCCCAGGTGATCTGTGACCGTGTTCCACTCTGAGATACCAGGCAACCAGAACCGGTTTTAACAAGGTCCTCAAGGTGGTTCTTGAACACAGTTTTGCAATGTGTCCTGTAGAAAGGGACAGCAGGGTCCTGCTGGCCACGTGTGCTGGGCTCCCTAGCAAATGCTGAGCTCTTCCCTGTAGTGAGTTTATCGGTCCACATTCCCAGAAGCTTACATTACCTTTCACTTTTATTTTTGGCCCTGGGTATCAAACCCAAGGCCTTCACACTGAGCTCTGTCTTTGTACCATTATTTATTTACTTTTTCAGACAAAGTCTCACTCTGTAGCCCAGGCTGGCCTTGGACTCACAGTAATCCTCCTGCCTCAGCCTCCCAATTGCTGGGATTATAGGCATGTGCCACCACACTCTGCTTATATGGTGGTAGGGAATCAAACTTAGGGCCTTGTGCTTTACAAGACTAGCACTTTAACCACTGTGCCATTACTCCAGCCCAAGGCCCTAGGCTTCATCCCCAGCACCACAAAAAAAAAAAAGAAAGATGAGTAAAAGAGAATGTCACCTCCTAGTTGTTTCTCAGTGGGCACAATTTAGTCACATGGTCAGATGCAGTTGCAAGGGAGTCTGGGAAAGAGGAACCACCTAATGGATGGGCTGTGTACCCAATTCAAACTCAGGGAGACTTTGGGGAATGGAGTCTGTAGAGATAGTATACACACAGGATGACCAGTACGCTGTGACTTCAGAAGCCTGGAAAGACCCTAAAGTGTGTCTGTAGCTCACGTGTTAAATAAATCATGGTACAGTCACACAAAGAACACTGAAGCTGTGGTAATATTGGGCAGAGCTATTTATATAGAATTTTCTGAATATAGTATATGAAAGAATAATAAATAGAACATGACTGTGACACATGCCTGTAATTCCAGCTCCTGTGGAGGCTGAGGCAGGAAGACTGCAAATTTGAGGCCAGCCTGGGCAACTTAGCAAAAGCCTGCCTCAAAGTAAAATTTCAAAATGGCTGAGGATGTAGCTCAGTGCCAGAGTGTTTGCCTAGGATATATGAGGCCCTAGGTTTGAGACCAAAAAAAAAAAAAAAAAAAAAAAAAAAAAAAAAAAAAAAAAAAAAAGAAAAAGAAAAAGAAAAAAGAAAAAAGAAAAAAGAAAAAGAAAAGAAAAGAAAAGAAAAATACAGCAAGGACAACTTGGTAACCTGCTTATTTTCCTAAAAGGGGAAATGGAAGGACGTATTTGTGTGCACATGTCTAAAGGGACGCAGGGAAGCCTCCCAGGCAGCAGGTGCTGTGGGCGCCACTCACACCCCTCACCTCGTTACCTCCCGGACACTAGACTGACTTTTGTGGACCCTCAGTAAGCGGAAGCCTGAAGGTGCCAAACCAGAAAGGAGGAAGCAGAGGTGATCGTGGTGAGCAGAACAGAAAGCAGCACCGACCAAAGGGACAGACAAACGCAGGACACTGGGGTGTCCGTCCTGGCGAGACCGTGAACAGGAACTCCCTGAAACAGTCAGCTCAGTCCTGGCCCGCAACATCCTGCAGGTGGTGGCCTGGGTTTTATGGCTCTGCGTCACAGATATTTTCATTCTCTACTCTTACTCTTGGCCTTAGAGTCACCTGCACCCTGGTTTCGGAGCTTGTGTAAGAACAAGCTAGTGTCATGGGCTGGTAGGACATGATTTCTGACTCTCCAGGCCTTAGAGTGCGCAGGGGCTCCACCCCCAGGTGTGCCTGCTACGTATTAGTGCCTGGTATACAGTCAGAGCCTACTACACACTGATGGAGTGAGCCCAGAAGAAAGATGCACTGTTAAAGGAACAGAAAGAAGCAAGGAGAGCCACTGACTGTATGCAGAGCAACGGCCCACTGGGAAGAATCAAGAAAAGAAACTACGGGATGTGAGAGAGATCTGGCTGCAACATCTGTCACCTCCCTGATTGCCAGGGTTGATCTGGCTGACCTGGCTGGCTAGGTGGGTGTTCCCTTCCTCCTTCACGGCTCTATGTGCGTCAAAGAGGATGGCCTTTGGTATACGAGTAGCTGTGCTCCCCAGTAGAACCTCCAAACAAGTTCTCAAGAAAAGAAACTACGTATCATCTATATATCTACAGGTTAGGAAAGATACAAAAGAAGCCACAGCATGTGACTACTTTTGGGTTGGGATGGGAGAATCCCATGATTCAATACTTGGAACTGAATGAGGCCCTCCTGCATGCTGGGTGCTATGACTTGGCTCTCGATTGTCCCCAAGGGCCTCGTACTTGGATGATGTGGGGTAACTGGAATGGTGAGCAAACAGGAGGTAGAGACTGCCTAGAAGGGGCAGATGCTTGTGGCTTCACCTAAAGGATTGTGTCAACTTGAGACTGGGGGGTGCCCACAGCAGAGCCTGCAGGTGTGTGGGACAGAAAGTGAGCAAGGGGTGCTCGCCCTGGGTGTAGGGGGCCCAACTGGCAGTCTGAATTGAGTAAAGGAAGGAAGAAGAAACACTGTTGTGGCTTCTTCCTAGGAAAGCTCCAGCCTTTGCCTGAGTCTCCCCACACGGCTTGTTCCAACTTCACCTGGCCTCCATCTGCAGTTGGGTGAGCAGCTCTCCAGCCTCTGCCATGTGCTTCCACCACTGCCGGCTACCCATAAGTGGACTATGTGAGACCTTCTGAACCTCCGTGGTAAATAAATCCTTCCTCCCCTAAATTGTGGACACTGGCTATTTTGTCACACTAATAAATAAGTAACTAAGATGCCAGGCAAATGCTCTATCACTAACTACTAAACTACATCCCTACCCCTTTTAAAATTTTTTATTTTGATACACCATCTCACTGAGTTGCTCACAGCTTGAGATCCTCTGGCATCTGTTGCAGGGCTACTAGGATTACAGGTTGTGTGTCACCACACCTGAGTTTTGGCAAGGTAATGTTATTATCTTCCTATACAGAAAAAGAACATGGGGTTGGGTCACTCCTGTGGCTGTGGAGCTGTGATTTGGTCCTAATTCTTTCTGCTTTTAGAACTCTTGTGCCTGACCATTACCCTCCCCTGCCACAGGTATTCTCCAACCCCAGCACTGGGCATTGAACCCAGGGACTTTATACTGAGCTACATCCCCAACAGCTCTCCACCCCCATTTTAAATTAATTTTGAGACAAGGTCTTGCTAAGTTCCTGGGATAAGCCTGAACTTGAACTTGAGTTCCTCCTGCTCAGCTTCCAGAGTATGCCCCCTGAAGCCTGACTCTCCATGATCCTACTGGAATCTACAGTCCTGGTTTCAAATATCTTTGAGTCATGATCTAACTAAACTCCCTAAGGGCAACTTGTCATGTCTATGTTGTCTACAGTGGATTAATTTGGAAGATGCTCTGTGAAGGTGACTAATTTTTTTAAATGCAAGAAATTTTAACATTGAAAGTAATTTAAATTCCTAGTCTTGCAAATTAATCTGAAGTCTGGCATTCCCCTTTGAGGTATTCAGTAGCTTAGATTCAGCCCCAAGGGAACAGATCCTCCTCAGGAAGGGGTGCGATCTCACAACACTGGGACACCGCTGGCACTATGCCCCCTCCACACCTCTTCTCCTAGGAGGCACTGGGGCTCAAAAGCAGCTGGGGAAACATGCCTCTAAGAGAAAAGGCTGGAGAGAGGCTGATGTGTAGGTGGCATAGGTGGGAGCCCTGGGGAGAGAATGTCTGGAAACAAAAAGAAGGGGAAAAAAAGGAAAGATAACAAGTCAAGAAGACAAAAAGGGAAGAAATTTTACAAGAAAACAAACAGAAAATACTTTCAAACTATACTTGTGTTGAAAGTAATTTTAAAGTAGAAAATCCTGTTAGGAAAGTGATGCTTTCTTTCACCCAAAGGCCAAGTACTGTACACAACTCAGTTCAGTGGTTAGAGTGCCTGCCTAGAAAGGCCAAGGCCCTGGGTTGACTCCGTAGCACGACATAAGATACGTGTGGCGATGCACACCTATAATCCCAGCACTCAGGAGGCTGAAGCAGGAGCATTACTGTGACTTGGGAGGCCAGACTCGACTGTAGAGTGAGACCATGTCTCAAAAAAAATTATAAATTGAGGATGTTTACTGCTATGTGGTTGTACTAGCCAGCTTTAACTATATAACCAAACAAACTTAAGGTCCCAGTGGCTTTCCACAGAAGGGTTTCCTTTTTTTTTTTTTTGGTGTCTGTGGATTCACTGTGGCTCTGCTGGGCATGACTGCAGATCATGGGTAGAGTGGGGTCTCCTTGGGCTGTGGCTGCATAGGGCATGTTCCTCCCATAGTCAATCCCTTGCTGGTCAGAGAGTCTCACCAAATCACACACGCCCACTCTAAGCCCCTCCCCCTAACCAGTCCTCTAATATTCCATTGGTCAAAGCTAGTCCCATTGCTATACCTCTAAGCTGTGGGGCAGGGAGGGCCCCTCCATCCCCAGTGACACCAGGGGACAGGGTGGTAAGCATTCTGCATAGGGACAGTATGCAGAGTTCAAAACAATAGTCTAATCTACCAGTTACTGATATTGAGGGAAGAACTAAAATCATACAGCCAACTATAAAGAGACGGGTAGACAGGGTCATATATTTAAATTAAAAGTGAAGCGCTAGGTAGACCGTCCAAACTTTGATCTGCTTTGTGACACTTGACTTGGTATGTTTCTTGGAAAAACTGATCCAAGGAAGGACAAAGTATTGAGCTTTTCATTGTTGTGTTGCGACAGCCCACCAGCAGGAGGCAGCATTGGCCACTAGGTTACAGCTCTGGATGCGGCCGCCAGTCAAGTGCCACGCGCCGATTAGTTCCAGAATAATGGTCAATGGAGCCAATTCACACTCAATAGTGTTTCTATCTGCAAGGTGGACAACGCGGCCACCTTATATAGATGGCACTGATGCAGTATTTCTTCTCCAGAAATGAGCAACTTCCCACAAGGAGCAGCCTCCTGTTAAGACGTCCTTTTCCAACCTAGCTAAAAGCTCCCGACAAGCCGCCAGGGGGCGCGCGCTCCCCTCCCACGGCGCTCTCCCCTGCTTTCCGCTGAGGATCCTACCCGCCACTGACCCAACTCGGGGTTACCGCCCCGCCCCGCCCCGCCTGCCTCTGTTTCTCCTGGATCTTGCGCTGCTCTGTCCCTCCCTGGATCCCTCCTAGAGTAAAAACTCCCGGAGGACAGGAATTCGGTTGCCCTGTATCACCACCATCGCGAGCCTTTTCACCAACAGTACTGCTGAATAAAAGCAACTGTGCCGATCGATTTACTCACCATAAAGTAGGGCAGTGTTTAGTTACGGTTTTGGAGCTGACACCCAACACCCAACATCCATGACTTAGTGGAGGAAAGACTGATTTTAGCTCACAGTTTCAGAAAGTCTCAGCCGGCCACGGCGGCGGACGATGGTACAAGCCCACGACAGAGGCGTAGCCAGAGGAGAGTCGCGCTCAGCATGGCGGACCGGAAGCCCAGCGAGCCCGGAAGGGCGGAGCTGACGCACATCCTTCCGGTCCAGCCCGGCGATGCGGCTTTCAGACCAGGCCCGCCTGTAACAGCTTCACGTCCTGTCAGTGTCGCACAGCATCCAAACGCACGAGGCTTCTAAGGACACTCCAGCTCTGTGTCACAGCAGTCAGACACACAGAACATGGAGACGAGTGCTCCTCGCGCCCACGTTGTAGCTGCCCCTCCTCCCAGCCACAGTCACCCCTCACGCCCAGCATCTTCCTGTTGGAGGCCCTGTTCCCTCTGTCTGGAACGCTCTTCCTCTCCATGACAACACGGCTGCCTTCCCCTCGCGCAGTCTCTGTTCCAGCGTTAATTCCTCGG